>RJWM01003312.1:0-114765 GCA_004363535.1 Dasyprocta punctata | reverse complement strand
AGGGAGACATTATTACAGGTCAAACAGAAACTATGTAACAAAAGAATTAAAAGAAAATATAACAATTATTATGATCAGGAACATAAGAAGAAATATCAGTAGATATTCTGCATATATTAAAGGAATAATAAGAGAATATTATGAAAAGATTTCATGCCAATATACCTGTCAAGTTAAATGAAATTTACAAATGTTTTGAAACATACAAGTTACCAAAATCACTCAAAAGCAAATAAATATCTGTATAGAGATTAAATTTAAGATTAAAAATTTTATCCTTGCATTCCCCATTCTACATTCACACAACTTTACTGCTAAATTCTTAGACATTAAGGTAAGAAGTAATAACAAGTCCTCAAAAATCTTCAAAAAAATAGAAAAGGAAGGAACACTTCCCAAAACATTTTAGAAAATCAGGAGTAAACTCATATGAAAATGAGATAAAACCATTATAAGGAAAGAATACATATTATAAATAATGATACATATTAAAAATGCAAAACTCATTAACAAGAGTTTAGCAGGTCTAAGATTTTGCATCAATCTATAAACAGAAGAATACATCATGATCAAGTGGATTAAAAGTTTTAAGTCAGTGTTTCTACATGGGAATATAATGAGCTAGAATCTTTCTTTCAGACTTGAAAAAAAAACCTACACTAATTTGAAACTCAGAACCTTC
Organism: Dasyprocta punctata; assembly: GCA_004363535.1. NCBI lineage: Eukaryota > Metazoa > Chordata > Mammalia > Rodentia > Dasyproctidae > Dasyprocta > Dasyprocta punctata. The sequence continues at coordinate 114,083 of RJWM01003312.1, read as the reverse complement.
TTGTTCATCCACTGGGGAACAAAGCATTCTTGGCTGATGACTCACAGAAGTGAAGGCGAGACGGTCATCATCAGAATGGAGAGGCCTTTCCACTCACCTATCCAGGACAGGAGCAAGTAGACATGGGTAAGAAACGCTCCGCTAGTACACAAATTGATGAGGCTCCCAGCAGGCCACGAAGACACCAGGGAATCCCCGGAGCACGTGGAAACTGGAGGGGTTCACAATCTCTTCCAGATTCTTCTCCCACAAACTCCACTGGGTTTTCACAGAATGGAGAATGTGCAGTGTGATGCAGAACTGGATGCAGAAAACAAAAGCCTTAACCATCTTCACTGTCTCCCTATGTTGCAAAGAGTCTCATCTCACCAAAGGAATGCCAACTGGTTAGCTCATTTGTGCTGCTGTAACACAACACAAGAGACTTGGAATTGATGAACGAACATCTCACAGCTCTAGAGGTTGGGAAGTCTAGGGATAAGACTCTGGCAGGCTCCGTTTTCTGTGAGGACTTGTGTCTACATCCTCTGTAGGGGAAGCACTGTGTTCTCACACTCAGGAGGCAGAAAGGCAACAGAGCTGAATGCTGGGTGAAACATCTTTTATAAAGGCCTTATCCCACTCATGAGGAAACAGGCCTCATGCCCAAACCGCTTGTCAATGACCCCATCTTTTAATGCAATTGGCTGGCTATGACATTTCCCAAACTTTAGAAGGGACACCTTCAAACCTAGCACCACAGTCTCTGCCTGTGAGTCAGTTGGCACGCAGGCTGTAGAGAGAACAGTTCTCCACCACCACCACCACCACCATGAGCAACCAGCTGATTCAGAGGAACTGTGTTGTTTGGTTGACTGTGCAAGCATAAAACCAGTGGTCTGAGCAACTATTTAGAGGACAACCATATGCAGTGTAGTAACTAGTATAGATTTCCTACTGTCATATCACTGTTCCCATGCATTTTATTTTTCTGTTTTATTTCCCTTAAGATTAAAAAGCAACAAAACAAAACAAAACAAACAAAACTCCAACCTAGCACCACAAACACCCTCACCCTTAGAATAACTAGTAGAACCTTTTTGCTCCAAGAGGGAAGAAGAAAGGGAAAATACTGTTTCTAGAGGCCCCAGAGTACCAATGATCTAAAATATCTGCAATGTCTCATGCATTCAGAGGAAGGATTTTGGAAAGTACTTGGATCGCGGCGTTGCTGTACTCTTTAGTGGACTAATCTGGTGCTGGCCGAGTGGCCACATGTGCCGTTAGGAGGGGACCTGATTGGAAGAGATCCCTGAGTGTGTGTCTTGGAAGGGTACATTTTTGTTCCAACTCCTCACTTCTCTCTCTGCTTCCTGGCTGCTATGGGATGAGCAAGCTGCCAAGATAACAGTTTCAGAGAGCAAGCAACAGAATGCACACTGCCAAAAGGGAAACAGAAAGTGGACAAGAAATGCGTGAACAGAGAGGACAAAAAGTGAAGATTCAAACAGACATTGCTCTGAGGAACCAAACCTTCTCTGAGCAGCTGCTGTGTCAGGTACTTGCAGCAGAGGGTGCAAGGTCTGTAGTCACCCCAGCAACAAACAACCACAGCCAGCTTATCCCCAACAGAATCAACTCAGACCCTCACGCTAAAGGGTGAGGAGAGGGAATGATGTGCTCATTTAGTCATGGAAACTGCGTACTTCAGCCTGTGCTATCCTCTAGGCCAAAACAAAACAAACAAACAAAAAAAAACAGAAAAAGAAAAAACTATAAAAAGTCAAAGAACAGCATACTTTCAAGAACGCAGAACCATTAGACTCAGAAAAAACCCAAATTGTTACTACCTAACAGGCAATTTCAAATAACGATGATGAGTGTGTTACAGGTACTAATGGAAAAGGTGGACTACTGGGAATAGGAGATGCATTACAGCTGGGAAGGGATAGCATGGTCCTTTCTCAGGATTGCCACGGTAAATTATCACAGAAAGTGGAGGTCCATGTCAGGCCCTTTGCTGGTCTAACTCAGAAGTTTATTACCTGATATTCTGATGGCTAGAAGTCCAAACCCAAGGTGTCGTAGGCTCGCGCATCCTCTGAAGCTTCCAGAGGGGCAGCTTTCCCTCCTCCAGCCTTTCACAGTTCTGAGAGTTCTTAGGCTTTTGTCTCCATGTTCACATGCCTTTCTCCTATACTGTGTCTTCTCCTTTTCTGGATCTCTCAAGGACATTTGTCTTTGGATTATGTCCTTTTTAGGAAACAAAAGATCATCTCACTTCAAGATCTTTAACATAGTTACATCTGCAATGACCCTTTGTCCAAATAGGGAAAATTCACCAAACAAGTCAGGCGTATTATATGATTTTTGGTGAGGCAAGCACCTCTCGACCTCTGAGAATGGAAAGGATCAAATGGCAATGCCACAAATGAAAACCCTGTGACTGAGATAAAGCACGCCTTCATACATATAATGTATCATGCCAAGAACTGAACTTAAGTTAGGTCAATGTAAAACAGCCATGAGACAAAACAAATGATTAAAATGTTTGTAACTGACATCACAGAAGAGAGAAAATGTTGAACACATAATGGCTAAGAATATTTTAGAATAATGTAGATATCAAACCACAGATGGAGAAGTTCAGATAATATTAAGCAGAATATTGGCCACCTAAGTCAAAGGAAAACAAAAAAAAATACATGAACTCACATGCACACACGTACACTATGCATATCGTATCTAAATTATAGAAAGTAAAATCAAACAAGAAAATCTTGAAAGCAGTCAGATTAAAAAGAAACAGTACCACCTGAGAAATAAATATAAGAAACAGCCTAATTTCTGTCAGAAATCATGCTTGACAGAAGACAATGAAGTGAAAAACTGGAAGTCGTGAAAGAAAAAAAAATGCCAAGTAAAAATGTTACACTTATTGAAAATATCTTTCAAAAATGAAACCCTACGCCCTCCCAAATTCAGGGGATTTATTGGAGCAGATCTTCTCTACCAAAAGAAGAAAGAAAGGGAGAAAGAAAGTAAGTAAGTTTTCAAGCAGAAAAAGTATATCTAATTGAAAATAGGGCTTTAAAAAAGAGCAATGAAATTGAATGACTCTAAAAGCCAAATAAAAATTCCTTTTCATTTATTTTAATTTTTTGTGAGAGTATTTTTATGTAAAGCAAAAGTCATACAGTGCACTCACAGCATAATTAGGGATAAAAGATATAACAGCACATGAAGTGGACAACCTTGGAAATATATTATTGCAGGGCTGCTAAACTTTATGCAAAGTAGCATAATATAATTTGAAGGTAGATTCTTATAAATTGGTGTCCACCTTTTTAAGAAAATTCAGTATAAAAATAAATCAAAATAAAAATAAGGAGAGATCATAAAAATCAGTTGACTCAAGAGAAAGAACAAAAAAATATCAGGGATGCAGAAAACATGTAGCAGAAAATGTGGGCTTTTAACCCAATCAACCACAATGAATGTGAATGGTATACTTCAGGTCCATGCAAGATGGCACAGACTTGTCTATCTCTGCTTTTCCCAGCTAAGAACAAAACCAAACAAAAAACAAACAACAATAAAAACCACAGAGAACCAGGTAAACTTGAATTACTGCAAGAGAAAACCAAAGGAGAATTCTGAAAGGAGAAAAAGAGAAGATACCTGATCAGAAGACCAAGGACTAGAGGAGTTATGTAGGATCCGAGTGTCTTGTGATCCCCCACCCAGCAGAAGAAGGCAAACCATGTCCAGCACTTGCCAATGTCAATTTAGCAAGTGAAGGTGACCCAAATAAGATTCAACCTCTCGTGATCTAGGGGGAATCTTTGAAAGACTCAATAAGAATTAAACATCAAGCTATAGACTGGTCAAAAGTGGCTTCTCCCACAAAAGAGGTATCTTGAATAGGTAAATAACTCCCAAAACCCAACAATCAAAACTTCAAACAATCCAATTAGAAACTGGGCAAAACATGAGAGGGGACGTTATGCCAAGGAGGGTATACAGATGGTAAATAAGCACATGAAAAGATGTTCAACATCATTAGCCATTAGGGAAATGCAAATTAAAACCACAGTGAACTATCTCTGCATACCTATCAAAATGAATAAAATAAAAGATAGTGACATTACCAACTGTTGGCAAGGATGCAAAGAAACTGGACTGCTCGTGCATTGATAGTGGGTAAAATAATATAGCCATTGTGACAAATGGTTTGGAGTTTCCTCATAAAATACCAAATTGCCAAAAATTGCAATCTCAGGCATTTATTCCAGAAAGAGAAAGCTCATGTACATACAAGAAGGGAGGGTAGGGGAATGGGAAAAAAGGATCAAATTATATCATGTACATGTACAAATTTCGTATGATGAATGTGATCTTTATGTGCACATAAAATGTAACAGTAAAAATCATTTTCTTAAAAAAAGAAACCTCTGAGTGTTCATTGCAGCTATATTAGTTCTATCTGAACAATGGCAGTAGCACAGATGCTATTCAGGGGGTGAATAGTTACACTATGTATGGTACAAACATACCATGGTATATTATTCAGCAATAAGAAGAATGAACTTTTGATACAATTGACAATTTAGATGAATCTCAAAGGAATGCTGCTCAATAAAAAAAAGTCCATTTCCAAAGCTCATACACCATATGATTCCAATCATATAATTTTCTTGAAGTAACAATGTAACAGAAATGGAGACAGACTAGTGGTCAGAAAGATTAGGGAGGAGCTCAAAGAGAAGAGAAATGTGGGTATGTGACTGAAGGAAAACACAAGCCAGAGATCTTTGTAGATATTTAAAATATCTGACTGTGGTGTGGCAGATACACAAACTAAAAATGATACAATTGCATCAAATGAAACACACACAGAGAAATGAGTACAATTAAAACCAAAGGAACCCAAATAATATTGGTGGTTTGTATCAGTGTCAGTCTTAGCGCTCTTCCTGACATTGCATTATAGTTTTGCAAGATGCTACTGCTGGGGACAACGGGGTAAAGGGTACGAGGGTTTTTGTATTGTTTCTTAGATAAATGCATGTAAATATACAATGGATTAAAATAAAGTATTTAACTAAAAATGTGAGTTTGTCTAATTACACTAACTTTAAAAACAGATTGTCAATTTGGACAAGAGGAAACTACATCCAGCTAAACACAGTCAATATACAAGGTGTGTCAAGTGTAGAGACATTGATGTATTCAAAGAAAGAGAAGTGGAAAGATAGATCATGCAAACACTAATGGAAAATGACATTGTGTCTACTGGTATCAGGAGAATTAGACTTCAGAGGAAGAAATTTTATCAGGGGAAAAAGGAACAGAGCATAAGGATTAAGGAATCAGTTTGCCAAGAAGACCTGTTGATTCTGAGTGTTTATGTGTTTGATAAAAAAATTTTAAAGGTTTCCTTAAGGAAACCTCATAAACATGTATGGAGAAAGATAAAAATGCACAAATACTGTTGGAGGCTTCAGCATTGCTTTCTCATTAATTGACACAATAAGTGATAGAAATTCAGTAGACATGCAGAATTCCAATGATCATTATAAACCAACTAGATGACATGAAAGAATGATACTGCCCACTGATGGAAGAATGTACTATTTTCCCAAATACACATGCAACACTCATGTTTACAAATGCCATGATGATAGTTCAAGGGACACTGGGGACAAACTGAAAGGGACAGAAACTACACAAAGCATGTTCTTAGATTCTAATGGAATTCAGCGAAAAATCAAAGGGCAAGAGTTACGGAAATTTTCAAATATTTATAAATACATTTTTAAATAAGAAAGGGAATTCTCATGGAAAATTTAAAAAATGTTTTAAAGTAAATAAAATGAAAATAAACACTTATGTAAGCATGAAGTTGGAAATGCAATGAAAATAATTATAGAGGAAAAATTTATAATATTAGATTCTTACATTAGAAAAGATGCCATACCTGTAGTATGGTACTTCAAGGTTTAAAAAAAAACAAAAAAGGTAGAAATAATACAGAATTTCAAAAAAAGTAAGAAATTAATACTAGTTAATATATTACATATTGTTATCTCAGAAGTAGTTGTTCAAGTTACAAGATCTAGGCATAAAAATGATAAGACAATCAAACAATGACAACACAAACTATTCTTTCGGATGAACTAACAGAATTAGTAGTATAGTTATCTATCTTGCACACTTACACATACATACAGTTGTGTGTGTATACCTACATACTTATCTTTTCTTTCTTCCATTTCTCCTCTCCCCTATCCCAGCTGTTCTTTAATTTTGAGCACTTTCGTTCCCTTTCATTATTGCAATATCTATTGTACATTTTGGATCTTACTACTCTTTCAGGTTTTTATTATTATTCTTATTTATTTATTACACTAGGGAGAAAATATGATATTTACAAATGTGAGTCTGATTTATTTCACTTTTGAGTACAGTCTCAAGTTGGCTGCATTTAACTATAAAAGTCTCAAGATTATCCTTTTTTTATAGCTGAGTGATACTCCATTGTATAAAAATACCACATCTTTTTCATCCATTCTGTGGTTGATGGGCATTTCTGTTGTTTCCAAGATTTAGCTATTACAAATTGTGCTACTATAAACATGGGTACACATATATCACTGTGACATGACACTTTCAATTTTTCTGGTACATACCCAGAAGGGGAATAGCTGGATTGGATGGGACTTCCAATACTATTGTTTCGAGGAATCCCTACACTGACTTCCACAGTGGCTGTACCAATGTACACTCACACCACAGTCCCACCACCATTTGTTATCAGCTGGTTTCTTGATGGCAGACATTCTTTCTAGAGTGAGATGGAATCTCAGTATCATCTTAATTTGCATTTCTCAAATGACCAGTGATGTTGAGCGTTTCTTCACATCCTTATTTGCCATTTGTGTTTCATCATCTGAGAAGTACATGTCCATCTCAGATGCCCATTTTTGAACTGAGTCTTTGAATTTAAGTGACCTGATGTTTTTCAATTCTTTGTATGTTCTGGATATAAGTCCATTATCTGAGGGACAGTTGGCTAAAATTCTTTCCCATTCTGTGGATTTTCTTTTCATTTTATTGGGGATTTCTTTTGAAGTGCAAAAATTTTTTAATAAGATGAGATCTCAGTGGTTGATTCTTTGAAGTACTTCCTGTATGGTTTGCATTTTGTTCATGGACTCTTTGCCTACCCCTGTATCTTCACGAATTCTACCTACCTTGTCTGTCAATAGATCCAGCATTTCTACTTTGATATTTAGATCTTTGATCCATTTTGACTTTAGTTTAGTGCATGGTGGTAGACATGGGTCTAGTTTCATTCTTCGGCATGTGGAAAGCAAATTTTTCCAGCACCATTTATTAAAGATGCTATCTTTCTTCCAGTGAACATGTTTATCTCCTTTGTCAAATATAAGGTGGCTGAGTGTCTTTGTAGTTCTATTTGTATCTTCTAATCTGTTCCATTGATCCTCCAGTCTACTTTTTTTTTTGCCAGTACCATGCTGATTTTATCACTGTAGCTTTGTAGTATAATTTCAAGTCAGGAACTGAGATATCTCCTGCCTTGCTTTTGTTGCCCAGAATTGCCTTTGCTTTTCTAGGTCTCTTCTGTTTCCAAATGAATTTTAGGAATGTTTTCTCTAGATATGTAAGGTATGCTAATGCTATTTTGATTGGAGTTGCAGTAAATCTGTATAACAGTTTTGGGAGTATGGTCATTTTCACAATATTGGTTCTTCCTTACCAATGGAAAGGGATTTCTTTCCATTTTCTAACATCCTCTTCAATCTCCTTATTTAGAGTACTATAGTTTTCAGTGTATAGGTCTTTTACATTCTTTGTTAGGTTGATTCCTAAGTATTTCATTTTTTTTGGATGCTATTGTGAAAGATGTTATTTCCATAATTTCTCTCTCAGTGAGTTTGTTATTTGTGTATAGGAATGCCACTGATTTTTGAGTGTTGACATTGTGTCCAGCTACACTGCTGAATTTGTTTATTAACTTTAGTAGCCTTTTGATGGAGTTTTTAGGGTTTTCTATGTAGAGTATCATGTCATCTACAAATAGTGATAATTTAACTTCTTCCTTTCCTATCCTTATTCCTTTTATTTCTCTCTCTTGTCTGATTGTTCTGGCTAATGTTTCCAGAACTATATTGAATAGGAGTGGTGATAGTGAAAACCCTTGTCTTGTTTCTGATTTTAGAGCGAAAGCTTACAGTTTTTGTCCATTTAATATAATGTTGACTGTTGGTTTGTCTGGATGGCTTTTATCAGATTGAGGTAGATACCATCTATTTCAAGTTTCTGTAAGGTTTTATCATGAACATGTGTTGGACATTATCAAAAGCTTTTTCTGCGTCTATTGAGATGATCATGTGATTTTTGTCTTTGGCTCTATTGATGTGGTGTATTACATTTATTGATTTGCGTATGTTAAATCATCCTTGCATTCCTGGGATAAATCCCACTTGGTCATGATGTATAATCTTCTTGGTGGTCTGCTGCATTCTATTTGCCAGTATTTTATTGAGAATCTTTGCATTAATATTCATTAGGAAGATTGGCCTATAGTTCTCCTTTTGGTTGGTTCTTTCTCTGGTTTTGGTATCAGAGTAACAGTTGCCTCCAGGAATAATTATGGAGGATTGCTTCCCTTTTAATTTCATTGAAGATTTTGAGGAGTATTGGTGTTAAATCTTCTCTAAATTTCTTGTAGAATTCAACTGTGAATCCATCAGGAGCTGGGTTTTTCTTGGTTGGTAAGTTTTTTTTTTATCATGTTTTTAATTTCAGTAGCTGATATTGGGTTGCTCAAAATTGTTATATCTTCTTGATTCAGCTTTGGTAATGTGTATGTTTCTAAGAATTTGTCCATTTCCTCTGTGTTTTCCACCCTATATGAGTAAAGATTTTCAAAGTAGGTATTGATGATCTTCTGAATTTCCATAGGATCTGTAGTAATTTCTCCCTTTTCATTCCTTATTGCATGAATTTGAGTTTTTCCTTTCTTTTTCTTGATAAGGTTTGCTAGAGGTTTATCAATTTTGTTTATTCTCTCAAAGAACCAGCTCTTTGATTCATTAATTGTTTGTATTGTTTTCTTAGTCTCAATTCTCCACTAAGAAGCATTAATTTCTGCTCTGATCTTTATAATTTCCTCTCTTCCTTGCGCTTTGGGTTTGACTTGTTCCTCTGTTTCTAGAAGCTTGAGGTGTAGCATTAGTTTGTTTTTTTGTGCTTATTCTGTTTTCTTATGTGACAACTTATTGCTATATATTGTCTTCTTAAGACCACTTTCGTTGTGTCCCACAAGTTTTGGTATGTTGTATCTGCATTTTCATTGAATATTAGGGATTGTTTAATTTCTTCTTTAATTTTATGTGTAATGCATTGGTTGTTCAAGAGGTTGTTATTTAATTTCCATGTGTTTATGTAGGATTTACAATTCCTTTTGCCTTTGATTTCCAGTCTCAGTGCACTATGATCAGATAATATGCATGGGATCATTTCAATCCCTTTGCATTTACTTAACCATGTTCTATGGGCTAATATATGGTCTATTTTAGAGAATGTCCCATGTGCAGCTGAGAAAAATGTGTATCCTGATGTTGTTGGGTGGAATACTCTGTAAATGTCTACTAAATCCATTTGTTCACAGGTTTGATTCAGTTCTGTTATTTCTTTGCTGACTTTTTGTCTAGTTGTTCTATCTGTTTGTGACAATGGAGTATTAAGGTCCCTTGTTACAATTGCTTTATTATGTATTTGGTTTTTCATGTCTATTAGTATTTGTCTTATACAGTTGCTCCTGTATTTGGTGCATACATATTTGATTGTTAGATCTTCCTCTTGAATTTTTCCACTAAGAAGTATGTATTGATCTTCTTTATCTCTTTTGATCATTTTTGGTTTGAAGTTTACACTGTTCACAGACAGAATAGCTATGCCCTCTTTTTTCTGGGTTCCTGCCATTTGGAATATTGCTTTCTATCCTTTGACTTTTAGTCTCTGAGTTTCCTTTTGAGTCAGATGTGTTTCTTGTACACAGCATATCATTGGATCCTGTTTCTTGATCCATTCTGTCAGCCTATTTCTTTTAATTAGTGAATTGAGGCCATTTACATTGATGAATATAACTGATATGTACTGGCTTGACTTTGTTATGCTGTTTTCCTATTGTTGGTTTCTTGCTTTCCCCCCTCATTTAATTTCTTTCCCTGCCTGGTGGTTTCTTTCTGTTGTTGCTCTTCGAATTGTAGTCATTTTTGTCTCTCTCTAGTATGTCTTTTAGTATTCTTTCTAGGGTTGGCTTGGTAGACATGAATTTCTTCAGTTGCTCTTTGTCATGGAAGTATCTTATTTCTGCATCAATTTTGAATGAACGTTTTGTAGGGTACATCAATCTGGGTTGCAAGTTGTTTTATTTCAGGGTTTGAAATACTTCACTCCAAGCTCGTCTTAACTTGAGGGTTTGTTCTGAAAAGTCTGCTGTGATTATAATGGGCTTTCCTTGATAGGTGGGTTGTGTCTTTTTTCTCACAACTTTCAGTATTCTGTCTGTATGCTGTATATATGAGATTTTAAGTATTATATGTCTGGGTGTAGATTTAGTTCGGTTATGACTGTTTGGCATTCTATATGTCTCACTTTTCTGTATATCTGATTCTTTTCCCATGTTTGGGAAATTTCATGCTATTACTTCTATGAATAGTTTTTTAAGTCAGTTGCATTGACTCCTGCATTTTCATTTATGCCTATCAGTCTTATATTGCTTCTCTTTGCATCATCTTGAAGCTGTTGAACTGTTATTTCATGTTCCCTTGTTATTTTTACAAATTCTTTCCTTTCATGATCAGTAGCTGCAATCCTGTCTTCTAAGTTTGAAAATCTATCCTCAGCTTCATTCAAATGGTTTTGCCAGTTTTCAGTGCAGTTTTTTGTTTCCTGGATATCTCTTTGAATTTGTTTCATGCCTTGTATTTCTTTCCCAAGTAGCTTATTCATGGTTTCATTTTCCCATGCTCCTATGCTTTTTAATACATGTCTTCTCTAGCTATGCTGAGTAATTTCTTTACTAAGGTTGTCATTTCTTTCTTTATCTGAGAGATTATTTCTAATCTGATTTCCTCTATAGCTTCATGGATTTGTTTCTTTATTTCACTTACTATCTTTTCAGAAATTTCTGGTGTGACTTCTAATGTTCTCTATTTCAATGTCTCCTGTACTTGTTCCTGATGGACTGGATGTTTGAGATTGCATTTCGCTTTTCCTTCTTGTCATTTTCACCTCCTGGGTTAATACTTTGGTCTTTCAATCTCACTAGTCTCAAGTGACCATCGTGTGTCTTAGGGCCCTACTGTGTGGGTGATACTTGTCCAATTGCTGAGTCCCACAATGAAGGGGAGTGGTTAGTCACCTGGATTCCTCCTGCTGGTCCTCACTGTCTCAGGCCCATTGAGGTCCTTTGTGTGAGTGAGGGATTGTTGAGGCTTCCAGCCCACCAGGGTTCTGCAGGTGGTGGACGGATTGCTGATGGTCTCTGGGCTGCTGAGGTCACTGGGGTGGAGGGAGAAGTGCTGCCCAGGATCAGCTCGCTGCAGAGGTCTCCAGGGCAGGGGGAAGTGCTCCTAGTGAGGATCAACTTTAAAACCCAAGGAAAACCATACTAAGCACAGGCAAGCATAAAGAAGGAAACAAAAATAGGAAAACATGAGTGGTATTAAGAGGAGCACTAGAGAAAAAATGAAATAAGAAATTTGAATAACTTGAAAACATCAATTATTAGACAGACCAAGAAATTCCTCACTTGACAGATCAAGAAGTCCTTAAAAGAGGATGCAGAAATGACTAATCTTGGGAAATAATTATTTACCCACAAAATTATTTACCTACAAACTCTATATATGAGAGCAAGAGGATACTCTGAAAGCTGTATGTCTAAAAAGTCTGAAACTTTGCTGAATTGGATAACTCACAAGATACAAACTACCAAAACTCACTCAAGAAGAAAGAGAATCATCATTGTCATGTAGGCTACAATAATCAAGAGTACAGACAAAAACTTTCACAAAAGATAACCCCAAGCCCAGAATATCTCAGCCGTGAATTCTACCACACATTTGAAGAGTGAATAATAAAAATTCCACAGAAATGCTCTAGGAAACAGAAAAGGATATATGTCTTAATCCAGTTTATGAAGGTTCCATTATCCCCCTGCTACCCAAAGCAGAACATAGCAATATAAGAAATAAAACTAATCATTTCGCAACATGAGGCAGCAGTACTGAAGAAAATATTAACAAATCAAATCCAGTAATCTCAAATAGAAAATTTATCATGAACAAAAGGGACTACCCAGAAATGTAATGGTATTTCAACATTAAAATATTAACAGCATTCAAATGTCAACCAGTGTATTGTACCTTTTGGACCAACAACAATTAAATAATTATTTAAATATATACACTAAAAACATTTACTACTTTTACCACCCCCAACAAGTGCAATCAAGTAAAATTAAACAAAAGCAAATGAAAATAACAAAAACTAGGTTGGAAAGGAAAATACAAAACTAACTCTATTCCCAGATGATCCATTGGTTATATAGAAAATCTCAAGTGTTTTACAAAAAAAAACCTCTCATAATTAATAAATAAGTTGATAAACAAAGGATATGGCATGGAAAATCAACACAAAATCCAATCATATTTCTATAAACAATTAGTGAACAATTGGAGCTATTATGTTAGAACACATTGCCATTTACAATATCTTCACTCTAATTATAATACTTAACTAATAAGAGTAATGAAATATATGCAGATGCATATTGTAGAAACCAAAATTGTGATTACAAGAGTATTCAAAGGAGACCTTAAAAATGGAAACATATACCATGTTTTTGTATTGGAAGATATAATAAAGCTGATATATCAGTTTTGTATATATTGATCTATAGGTTTGTTACAGCCACAATCAAAATAACAGTAAGATTCTTTACAGATATTGAGATTCTTATTCCAAAGCATGTATGGAGATATTCAGGAACTAGAATAGCTGAACAAGTTTTAAAAAGAAGAACAAATTTGGAAAGGCACATCACCAAATGTTAGCATGTATTCTAAAGCTACAATGATTAAAACACTGAGGTACTGGTGAAAGGACAGAGAGATCAATGAAAGAAATTAGGGAATAAACGAGTCAGTGCAATATTATCAACTGATTTTAGCAGAAGGGAAAAGATAATCCAACAGAGAAAAGAGTCTTTTCACCAGTAGTACAGAAACAATTCGACACTAATTGACATTAAATACAAAAACTGAACCTCAAACTAAATCTCACACTTCACTAAAAATTAAGTCAAAATAGATAATATTTCTAAATATGAGACCTAAACTACACAGTGTGTAGAACAGCACATAGAAGACATTCTTCATCATACTGGCTTAGGTTAAAAGTGTTTATGTAACATCAAAAGCTTGATGCACATAAGAAAAATGATGAATTAGGTTCCATCAGTATTCAAAAATGTAAAACTTGCTCTTCAGCAAGTACCATTAACAGGTCAGTAATAAAGTCACAGGCTGGGAGAAATTATTTTCAAGTTAGATGTTTACCAATTGGTTTGTATCTGGAGTCTATAAAAAGCTACCAAAACTCAATAAAAAAGAAAAAATTCCAATAGAATGGTTGAAATTTTCTTCGCCAAAGAAGAATACAGATAAATGAACACACAAAAAAATGTTCAACACTAGTACTTGTTGGAGAAATTTAAACTAATACCACAGCAGGATACTAGCAAGTATCTGCTAGAATAGCAAAGTAGAAAACAGAGACAATAGCGTTTTCTGTGCAACCACTAGAACTCTCTGAATCATGGGTGCTAGAGTCAAATGGGATCATCTTTCTGGAAAGCAGATGGTAGTTTCTTATGAAGTTAAACATTCATTAGTTGAGAACTCCATTGCTAAGTGTCCAAGAGAAAGAGAAAAAACTTACATACACATAAAAATCCACACAGAAACATTTAGAGCAGAATTTTTCCTATCTACCCCACACTGAAAACCCAGATGTTTGTCAATTGGTGTATAAAGATACCACGATGCCTACACGTGGGGCAGAGACTACATAGCATCCAAGAGGGGCAAGCTACTGACACACACTATTCGGAGAAATCTCACATTGTCGTGTGGAAGGAAAGAAGCCCTTCATGAAAGATTCTGCAGTGTATGATTCCATGTATATGACATGCTATTAAAGGGGAAAATACAAGGATAAAAACAGACCAAATTTTGTAAGATGCAGTCATAGGAGGAGTTTCTGCAGGGTGTTCGAATTGCTGTTTATACTGTTTTTAGTTGTGGTTATAAGGTGAACACATGTGCCAAAACCCACAGAACTGTGCAGCAATCAAAGTGCTTTTGTTAATAATGTGCTCCCTGGTATGTTACAAAGCATCCAGAACATACAGTAGTGAAAACCATTACGGTATTTCAAGTCTACCTTGCCACAAAAATAATGTTCTCTGTAACTGTTTCAAAAATATTAGTATTATTAAACATCAATATCGTGTTAAGCAAAAAGATTTCCTTTTTTCAATAAGTATATTTCATAACTCTTTCATATTACCAACTTTACCTTCTCTCTTCACTTGATTCTGGGTCACTTCTTCATGTTCAACTTCCAATTCGATGATTTGTTACTTTATTAATCTATTTTAAGGTTCAAGCAATTGGCAGACTTTAGTCTTAATAAACGTTTCCTTTCTAAAAAATCTACTTAGTTCTTTTTCAAGAACTGTATAGTATAGTACCTTGGTTCAGACCTTTTATATAATTGTTAGTCATTTATAATTTTCTAATCTCTATGTTTATTCCAGTATCTGAAGTTGAGAGAGTCTAAATCTGTTGAATATTATTTCAGTTAATTCTCACCAATGGTAAGATAATGAATTCATATTTTATTGCTTATAACTTGTAGAAATTCTATTTATTAGAGCTGCTTTCCTCTAGAAATTTGTTTGGTTCTTCTGGGAATCAATAAAGGTGGATCACATTCGACCCCTTGGAGGGCCCTAATTTAAAAACTAAAGTGAGAATTCCAGGGTAATCCTCACCCCACCTGACATTTTGCTGTGGTCCTGAGGAATAGTTTCCTAGCAACCCATACTGGCATTTGTCTCTAGGGAAATCTTTTGAATCTTTGCATTTATTCAATTCTCATTTTTCAGGAGTTTCTATCATTTTTTATTTTTTCTCTCCGAGATGATACGTATTTTCACAGACCTCAAAAGGAGATTAAAAATAACATTGCTGTAATTTCCCCAGAAACTAGTTATATTGTGACACAAAGGGAGTTCGGATTATCCAGTCAACTCTAATTGCACAAGTGGAAATAGCTGGTCATTTTATGAAACGATACGTGCATTTAGAAACAAAACATACACAAATGGTAACACACAAGCTTCAAATTTACTTAATAAAACTACTTGTTCAATAAAAGTGCTGCAGTAATTTACAGGAACACATTAGTTGAAGTGAATACTGAAAAATGTTATCGCCTAAAATAATTCTTCATTACCAGCGTCATCGTCATAACTATCATTATCAGTGTTATTTAAAAGTATTTATTGAGACTCTTTACATGAACTTATACAGAAGTAGATTGAATGATTATTAGGCATACAAGGTTTATTCACATGGCCAGTAAATATATACAAATGAGGAAACAGAAGTGGTGGGAAGAGATCCGGATTGAGATTCCAGCGCCTTGGATCTTGTTTCGGTGAATCCGCTAAGGGATGTAATGAAGTCATTCCATTTTTGGACCTCTGTTTCCTCATTCATAAAATAAAGATGTTGACATAAACCATGGCTTCTATTTGCATTAATATTTTATGCTTATATAGTTCTTTATGATTTTCAGTACATACATATTAATTGTCACTTCCAAAAGTACTTATTATGATATGGAATACTTGCTACTTGTTATTTCCTTCCCTTGAAGAAAAATATAAATGTAAATAAGGCAATTCCTTGCTTTTGAGGTACTAATTACTAGATAGGAGACCCATTTATTGATAAACTGATAAACTGCAAGAAGACACAGCCACACCACCAGGGAGCGGGGCACCACTGGAAATGGGTTGGAGGACTGAAGAGGTCAGGAGCCCTGTTCCAAGATGACCTTTTCGATACAAATGCCCCCTCGACACAGTTCAGTGCCCCACCTTACCAATGAGATCACTGGAGCTTAGAAAAGTTAGATGAGATGCTTGCGACCACACAGACAGGATGCTACAGGCTGCAACACCAAGGAGCCTGTCTCTTGAATTCAGACCTTGAGTTCTCCTACTTCATCACAACCACTAATGTTCTGTGCTTCTGTAATTCTGTGAGTCATTATATAAGCTACATGAACTGAGTTTCAACAGACAGCACGGCAATAAAGACTATCAGGGTTCCCAGGAACCAGGGAAGGAAAACCCATGACCACAGGGAAGTTTAGAACAGAGAAGACAGGGGAGTCAAGGAGTCGATGAGAAGGAACATAGACCAGAGCCAAATCCAGCAGGCCTGGGTGGGGGAAGAGCAGGCACTTTGCTGATCTTGGTACTGAGTGAGGAGCAAGGGCAGGCCTCATGGAATCCATGCAGTTCATCCAGAAAATGGCTTACTATGAATGTCCTAGTTAGAATCTCGACAGGGAAGCTTCTGGTGAAGTAGCCACATCTGCACGGCCATTTCGCCTTGGGGACTGTATTTCCTCTACGTGGATTTCCATTGCAGCAGGTAGCAGCTTTTTAAACTGGAAATGGTTCCCGTCTTCCAGCGACCTGCTTCATCCACCATATTTTCACATGAGCCTTCAAAGCTAGCTGCAGATGGCAGAAATCATTGTTTTATTTTATTTTTGAAATTGTGTTCAGCCCTTCTGAGTATAGCGATGTGATAAAGCTGAAATAGAATGGGCACCGTTGATGGGATTTTGTCACTAACGCAATGGGAAACTGGAAAGAACAAGCCCCATTGGAGACAGGCGCATTCATGTTTTGAAGCGATATAGTGTAACAAAAACCAGAAATGGACACTTGCAATCAAACCTGAGGGAGTCCCAGCAATCTGTTCCTTTCTTCTATTAAGAAATACTTTTAGTTCTTGGTTGATTTTTGAGTAGTTTTTTTGCTTCCCTCCTTCAGTTTGATTTGCTAATAACTATTGCAGTGTTTTATCGCATGAAGGATGGATATTTCAAGAAATGACCCATATTGGTATTATATTTATTACCTCATAATGTGGCTATCGAAGTTCTGATGTTCATACTTTAAAGAGCTCACTGGGAAGATTTTCGTCTGCCCTAGAAATATGAGTGTACCAAAACTATCCACGGGAATCTGGCAGCGTGAGGCTCAGAGAAACCGGAGGCAACAGATGTCTTCTGGTTTTAAGAGATTACTTCTCTGTGTATTTCCTTCCTTAAGCAGTGTCCAGGATGCTTTCATAAAGTGACTGAAATTTAAAACTTCAAGTAGTTTGGTGGTGTGGGTGCTTTGAAGGTCATTGCGCTGTTGATTTTCATCAGCCCGGGGAGGTCGGCAGTTGCTATCATCTCCAGGGAAGCTGAGGGCTTTCAGCGTTCTTTGCTAACAGCATTTGTTGCTTACCCAATTGCCCCCACAACTATAAAATGAATACATATTTTCTGCAACAAGAAAAAGATGGGATTATATGCCAATAGGGATTTAGATTCCTACAATGCTATAGAGGAACAGTTTAAAAAGTAAATTAAAAACCTGTTGCAAAAGAACTTCGTTGACTAAACATTGATCTAGAAAATACTGTGGAGCAAAGAACTCTTCAGAGATCTTAAAATTGTGACAATTTCAAATCATATTTTGCACCTGTAATATATGAGAATAAATGACAGCTCATGTTGAACAGCCTTCACCAGTAATCAAGGGAGTCATTGACTTTTTTGTTATTCTTTAGATCTATATCATGCTGAAGAAGAGGAGAAATAGCAGGAAATACAATGGAGTATGATTTATAGCACTGCACCCAAAATTGCAGCCTTGGGTCCCCATGAATGTGAGGTTCTGAGAAAGTCTCGTGGAGCTGTTTTGCCTCATGGTTTATTTCTGTTACTTCCCTTACAAAGTTTAACCTTGACCTCCTTCTTCCTTCTGCTTTTACAGAAACGTTTCTGTCTCTCGAAGAGGAGCTAGGACTAAAAGTGTCTCCTACAGGGCAGTTGAAAGATCTCGTGGCTTCAGACACCAGCTGTATAGGCAGTGAGTTATGAACTCCAGAATTAACCAGCTCCAGAACTGGCTGGCTGAGTAAGTAGCCTCTGGACCCTGTGTACTCCCTGCAGTCCAAATGCTTCGCGAAATAGGTGGTTATGTCAGTATCGGGCAGGTGAATGCCATTCTTCTGCCATGTTGGCAGTCTTGTTTATTTCATATCCGCCACACACCTGATCTTGACCCTAAGTCGTCCTTACAATTTGGAAGTCAAAAAAGCTATTTGCCTTACAAAGAAATAAGGAGTTATCGGTTTGAACTATAACAGCCACCAACAAATTATTTTTAAAGCTATGCAACATATCATGGTTATTCCGATCCACATTCTAAATAGCTATCAGATTTTTCCCTTAGGGCTCATAAAAAACAACCTCTGCATTTGAAGTTTTCTTATATCTCAATTACGGCAATATTCTCATTTCCTTTCCTTTGTAAGGAGTTAAGAATTAAAAAAAAAACTTTAAAAGGAAAATATGTGTTAAAAAAACATTTAAAATTGTATTTCTCCATTAAAAGGCATGAAGTTTTCTTTTCCTTTGATCCATATAAGATGTATTTTAAGTGATTTCAGCCTTGTTCCTACCTTGTTTTCCAATCAATCCAGAAACAGAACCTGGTAATAAGGACATTACCTGCATATGCAAGCATTCAACATTTAAGTGGTGCTCCTAATATATATATATATATATATATATATATATATGTATATATATATAAAATTTTTAAATTGATTTGTTTACATAATAAAAATAGTTTAAATTACATTAGTAATTAAATTCTTAGAATTAACATCTCTTCATTCCATTCCCATTCTCGCTCAAAACATATCATATTTTGTTTTTCTGGTAGGTAGAACCACAGTTTAAATTAGGTAGAATACTTGTGTACCCGCAAAACTCATGAACTGAAGATCCAACCCTTAATGTTATTTGCAGGTGGGACCCTTGAAAGACATTGAGACTTAAATGAGGTCATGAGTGTGCAGGAATTAGTGTACGCTCAGTAGTGTAGGGGTGCCCATGCAGGGATTAGTGCCCTTATAAGAAGAAAAAGAGATCAGAGCATTTCTCCCCCTCCAAGCCCACATGTGAGCATATAGGGAGACAACAGGAAGGCGGCCAGCTCCGAGCCAGAAGAATGAGCTCTCACCAGGGACTAGGTCAGCCAGCACCCAGGGAGAAGTAAATATCTATTGTGTAAACTCCCGGTTTATGGTATTTATCTAGTAACTCAAGTATACTAGTATAGGTGCTTTTGCCTCTATTTATGAACATCTGACAATGTCTGTTCACTGTCTGCTTGGAAAAGTGAGAAGTTTTATTTAGATACCCTGTACTATTTTCTCTCACCTCCTGACCTTGGATTTTGTTAGTTCCATCATTCCCGATCATTCTCCAGTTGATATAGTATAAATATTTTACCATACATTTCTCATTACATAAAATACAGAAAGTATTTATTAATTTCCCATTATGCAGGATGCAGAAATTACCAAATCTAAATTGCATCTAATTTCTTCATCTCTAAAGTTGGCAAGATGTCCCACCATATCCATTATTTAATTTTTATAATATGTACTTTTTTCATCTGCTCATGGTGTGTATTAAGGAAAAATGTAATGATGACTCTCATAAAGTTAGGACTATATAGTTTCATTTATTTTAAAAACAAATGGTATGTGTTGATGAGGGATAGAGAAGGACCTATTTCACTAAATCTGTGACACCTGAAAGAACATTTAAATCAAGGTCAAAGTGATTATTTTTCCTACATTTCTTAAGATACAAAACATGAGCTGTAAGCAGAAAGACTGAGTGATTTTGACAGCTAAATATATTTTCCCAGGAAGGATCCTATGCTGGAAATTTTTATGTGTTCCTTGAGCCCTATGTTCCACTCTGTCCTGTCTAGCTTTGTGCCCTGTGAGGCTGGTCGTCCTGGTCTTCATCAGCAAGGATTTGTTTCCTCCAACTGACACCCCAGATCCATGGACAGGAGTCACATGAAATGTTCAAGGCAGGGGAGACTGAAGTGAGGTTTGGGTATTATTTCCATAATTCCTGCTCTGATGGATCACAGACTGACTGGCTATTGAAAGAAAGAATGAAAACTGGACATTGATTTTACTGACACTTCTTCCATGCTAAACTTCAAAGGTCTTTTATAAATGGCAGCTTCTGCGTTTGCAAGGGGTTTGAGACACCTAAGGTTTATACGTGGCTAGTTGTAAATTCTTTCTTCTAAGAGACCTTCAAGTGGGCAGCGTCTTTTCTTTCCACCACATCATCCTTTTGAAAAACAATGAAAGAGGCTGTACCTGTAGGAGATGGAAAGGGATAACCATTTGTTTTTAAAATAAATGAAACTATATAGTCCTAACTTTATGAGAGTCATCATTACATTTTTCCTTAATACACACCATGAGCAGATGAAAAAAGTACATATTATAAAAATTAAATAATGGATATGGTGGGACATCTTGACATAATGAAGCATGTGTAAGCATCTCGTCTCAGCAAAGTAGCAATTCCTCTGGTGTGATACATTCTGTTTTTTAAAATAAGAAATCATATTTAATTTTATACCTTATTACAAAGTATAAATGTGATAAAGTTTTATCTAAACCAGACAAAGTAGGATATCTCACATTCGTTATTTTAAAATCATATGTTTTGAGTTACAATTTTTCAAGTAAGGTTTCCTTTTTAGTGTATATTATTACTACTTTTAACCCAAACAGTTATGTAACTACAACCACCATAAACACAGAGAATATTCTTCACTCCTTTTTCTTTGGATCCTTTCATGGTGAACCTTTCAAACTAGCCCAATCTCTCTGACAAACACTGGTCTAGTTTTATAGTTTATCTTTTCCAGAATTAAATATAATTATCATATAATACATAATCTTTTGAGCATGGCCTCTTCCACTTAACTACATGCACTCAAGAGTCTTACTTATCAGTAGCTTGTTCTTTTTTACTTCTGAGGAATATTTTCTTATACTGACGCCCTTCTATCTGGTTTCCAGTTGACAGTTGTATATTTGGATTGTTTACAGTCAGAGAAATTATGAATAGTTATGCCGTATGTATTTGTGTACAAAAATTTCATCTTCTTTAGGGTAATACCAAGGAGTGGGGATACCAGGTCAAGAGGTAAGCACATGTTTAATATCATAAGAACTGTCAGATAGGTTTCGAGGATTGGTGATTATTATCTGAAGTATTCCACAGAAAGCTGATTGTGTCGAGGGCTTAGCTGCTAATTGATGGGTTTTTGGAAAGTGATTGGATCACGAGGGCTCTAACTTTGTCAGTAGAGTAATTGATAAGCATGTGATCTGAGCTGAGGGTGTTATTGGGTACTGATGGAGACAGGAGGTGGGCCCTAATTAAAGGCAGTGAATTGTGGGGGTGGGGCGTGGCCTTGAGAGACAGAGCTGGTCTGCAGCCCATTCTTCTGTCTGTCTCTCTCTCGCTTCTCTTGGGTTTCTTGGAGCAACTAGCTTTTCCAGCACCAGGGCCTCCTGCCATGATGTTTCTGCTTCATCACAGACAGAAAGGCAGCAGAGCCACCTGACGGTGGATGGGAACCTCCAATACTGTGACCCAAAATAAATCTTTCCTGCTAAAGGACTTTAGGTTGGTTTTCTCAGAAATTTTGTCACATTATGGGAAAGGCACCTAACACACTCTTTCAATTCACATTTCCAGCCATCATAAACAAGAGACTGAGGACCTTGCTCTCATCCTTTCAGCACTTGGCATTTCAAGTTATTTGTTTTAAGCCATTCTACTAAATATGGAGTGGTCCTTCATTGTGATTATGCTTTTGATGACAAAATAATGTCAGCTTCATAAGATGAGTTGAAAAGTATCTTCTAATTCTGATTTCAAGAGAATTTTGCAGAAGTGTCACTTTTTCTTTCCTAACTGGTCAGTAGAATTCATAAATGAAAATATTTGTATCTGAAATTTTCTTTATGCAATTTCATTTGTTTGCAAATTTGACCTCTTTAAAGAACACGGATGCATTTGGCTTACCCATGGCTTCTTGACTGGTCTTTGACAGTGACTTTGAAGGGCTTTTGCTACTGAATCTGAGTTGCTGGATCTGTGGGCATAAAGTTGATTTGCATACTTACCTATTATTTTTTAATCATGTTTTACCTACAGTGAAATCCTATCCTTTGTTCTTAATATTAACAATTTATGTCTTTCCTCCTTTTTTCTTGATCAGTCTAACTAGAAATTTCTCAATATTATAGATTTTGTTAAAGAAACACCTTTTGATTATGGTGATTTTTAAATTGTTCTTCTGTTTTCCATTTCATGGGTTTCTGCTCTCATCTTTATAGTCTTTCTTCCACTTGCTTCAGATAAACTGTTTGACTTGAAAATTTTTTCTTCACCACTGACTTTCTGAAGTGTGAGTATGAAGCATGGTGCATTTGGGTGAATTACTGTTAGTTTATTTTTTTCTGTTTCTTATTTATTTACTGTAATCAATCTTCTTAGGTGTCTCTGGACTCTTTGGGTTTGTAATTGACATATTTCACTACTCCTAAGCCTGTGAGAGTGTGAAAGTTCCCAAGACCACATTCCTTGGGAGCTTCTCAGGCCAATCAGCTCTTGACCTCCAGTCACTGGTCATGACTACCAGGCAGCCCAGGCCCCAGCAGCTCTCCTCCAGGAAGGCTGATCCTCAGAGCTGCATCCTCTGGGTGTAATGGTCTCTTAGATTTGAAGTTGATGGTTCATTTTGCAATTCGGTCCTCTAATGAGCCCAAAGAAAGTGTGAATTTTAATTTTTAGTGTATTTATCTTTTTATCATTATAAAGTTAAAGCAATAATTGTCAAATTATAGCTTAGAAGGAAGCCAAAAGCCTAATTATACTTTTGTGATTTTTCTATTTCTTCCTTTGGGTTCTTCCAAAGTTTTCCATTTTGTTTTGTTTTGTTTTTGTTTTGTGTTTTGAAGTCTTCTTGTTAGATGAAGACATTCAGTATTGTCATATCTGTTTGACAAATTAATCCCTCCATTGTGAGGCACTGTCTCTGTTTATCTTCAAAATTTTCCTTCTTTAGAAGTTAGTTTAGCTGATAGTTTTTAAACCATATTTTCATTAGTGTCAAAACTTTATAGCTTTTTATATCTTTTTAATTTAACCCATCTATGTCCTACTTAAGGCACCTGAGGACACCTTGAAGATAACTTGAAAATAACATGCACTGGTGTCTTGGTTACTTTTCTCTCATTGCTTAGACAAAATACCAGATGCCAAAGTTAGGGAAGGAAAGTTTTATTTCTTACAGTTTCAGTCCATATTCAGTTGGCTCCAAGGCAGCATGGCATGGCAGGGTAGCCATTCATGGCAGCTGCAAAACAGCCTGGCAAGAACCAGCAAGAGAGGGAAAACATACCTTCCTGCCCTTACACTGTATGTTGGCTCCACCGTTGGGTGGGTGCCATACTCAAATTATCAATCCCAGTGCCAGACAACAAACCAATCATGAATGCTAGACTCAGTTGTGTCCATGCCATGGTTACATGAGACTTGCTGGGGCCATAGGAATATAAACCATAACATTCCACTCATGGCCCTGCAAAGACTCATGCACATCCTTTGTACAAAACACACTTAACCTATCTCCAACAGTTGTCAAAGTCCTAACAGTTTCACCATTGCTGAAAAGTCCTAGTCCCAAATCTCCTCTAAGATCTATGGCAAGCTCTTAATTGTAGCACCCTGTACAAATGAAATGAGGTTAAACACTTCCCACATGTAAAAGCACAAGATAAACATTATCGTTTCAAAAGTTACGAACAGGGAAATACAAAGCATTGGAGCCAAAGGAAGTCCAAAATCCAGCAGGCAAACATTAAGTGACTCCACCTCCATGGCACTTTCAGGGGTTTTAACTCCCATAACTTCTCTCTTAGGCCCATTCTACTCAATTCTTGCAGCTTTTCTTCAATGATCCATGTTTCTGGCTTTTCCAAACTCTTCCCATAAGCCATTTCCAAAGGCTCTTGAACCGCATGGCCAAGTTTAGTCACAGCAACAACCCCACTCAAATTCTGTCTTTGTTACGTTTCTCTCATTGCTGAGACAAAATATCTGTTGCCCAAGATTAGGGAAGGAAAGGTTTATTTCTTACAGTTCTTGGGAATTTCAGTCCATACTCAGTTGGCTCCAAGGCAGCGTGGCATGGCAGGGCAGCTATTCATGGTAGCTGCAAAACAGCGTGGCATGAACAAGCAGGAGAGGAAAGACACGCCTTCTTCTTGCCCTTACACTGTATTTCGGCTCCATCCCTGGGTGGGTGCAGCACTCACACCATCATTCTCAGTGCCAGACAACAAACCAATCATGAATGCTTGACTCAGCTGCATTCATACCACGACTACATGAGACTTGGTGGGGCCATAGGAATATAAACCATAAAAACTGGTCTATCTTTTTTTATTCTAAGAATATTTGTCTTAAATTGGTATAGTTAGTCTATTTATATTTCATATAATAACATGTTTTGATCTATCAACTTATGCATATTTTCTATTTGCTCCATCTGTTTATTCCCATCTCTCTTTGCTTGATTTTGCTTGAGATATCTTTACCTCATTTTATCTCTACAGTGCACTCATTATTTATACCTCCTAAAAAATTTTGTGATTGTTGTACATTCTACAATGCATATCATCAGTTTATTGCAATGTATTTTCAGATAATAGAACGTTGCTTTATTTCACTGTAAAATACAATAATTTACTTCTAGTATCTCCCAAATATACTTCAATGATGCCCAGAGTTCTTTGCCCTAGTTTTGGACAGGTATTTAATTTCATTCCCTGAAGGTCTGCTCTTACTGAATTCCATCATCTTTTATTTGCCTATAAAAATATTTTGACTTCATATTTGAAAAGATATTTTGTCTGGGTATGAAATTCCATATTGACAGTTTTTATTTCTTCCCCAGTGTTTAAAAGATGGAACATTACTGACTTCTTACTTGCATAGTTCTAACCTAGCCTTGATTATCAGGAACCCTGTGTGCCTGAGTCCAAGAGCTGGGGCATTCTCATTGAGTCTGACCCTCCTAATGCAGATCTTATCCTTGTGTGTCAGAAGAGCTTAAGGATTTTGTTTCATGGAGGGGAAAGCTTCCAATGGGCCTTCATGCTCATCACACAGCAGTGGGCCATCTATGCTTCAGGTCTGTACCATTGCAAAAGTTCTCCTTTGATCGTCACTCTATCCAATATTTCTGTTGAGCATCTGGTAAACTTGTGAGAAAAAGACCCTTGAATGAGTACAGAGTATCCTGTCTGAGGCTCACAAGGAGTCTAGTCTACACCCTCACACTTGGGAACACATCACTTTTTGAAATGTTTTATATTCTTAACTGAATCCTTCTGATCCACAGACATGTTGCCTGAAATCTCTCCTTGGCTCTGGAGCACAAAATGAGCAAGAAGACACATCTCAGCTCTGCTTGAAGGACCAATCTGTTATTGGGCTTGATGCTATTTGTTTTCCTTGTGAACTTGTCTTTTGGTGGAATAAAAAAATATGATTTGTATCTTACTCATTTTCTCTTGCTGTCCATGTTCTAGTTTCTATATTCTCTGAGGCAGTAAAACTTGGTAAGTTTCACCCTCTTTATTCACTCAAATATAAATCTATTTTAAGACACATGGATTATATTGCAATTTGTACTGATTTAACCATATAACTTGGAGAATTGTACACATGTATACACACATCTAGGGGATCTCATTGATATTAAGATACAGAACATTCTAGAACTCCAGACTGCTTCCTTATGTCCTTTATGTAGCAGACCTCCCAGAGGTGACCTTCACCCATATTTCTAATATCCTAGATTAGTTTCATCTGTTACCAACCTACATGAAGTTTATACTATGTTCTGTTAATGGTATCATCCAGTATGGGTTGCTCTATCTAGTTTCCTTCACTGATCTTCATGCCTATG
The DNA here is from genome assembly GCA_004363535.1 of Dasyprocta punctata. NCBI lineage: Eukaryota > Metazoa > Chordata > Mammalia > Rodentia > Dasyproctidae > Dasyprocta > Dasyprocta punctata. The sequence goes on along the minus strand of RJWM01003312.1, from coordinate 87,760 downwards.
AAATTCATTTGTGTTATTGAAGATAGAAATTTTTTTCTTTTTCATTATTTGTAGTATTTCCCTGCATAAACAAATCATGATCTGTTTCTCTATTCTGTAAAATTTGAGCTGTTTTCTTTTCTGATAACTATTAATTGAATTATTATAAACATTTGCATAGTGTCTCTTAGTAGCTCTGGATATGTATTTCTCTTGGATATATATATGAGAGTGAACTTTAAGCCCATGTTTAGTTTAGTTGATACTGTCCAGCAATTTTCCAGTCTTTGTAACAAAATATCTTTCCACCAAAGATATAGGAGAGCTTCATTTACCACCTGTCATCACTCATGGTTGGAATTTTAGTAGAATCTCCTTTAAGCTTTATTTTAGATTTTCCAGATGACTAATAATAATAAACAACTTCTCTTTGACTCATTATGATATTTGTATTATGAAATTCCTCTTGAAATTTTTTCTCACTTTAAATTGTATTGTTTTTCTTCTTATTATGAATGTGTAGTAGTTCTTTATGTATTCTACATGTGACATCTTCATTGGATGTATGTATTAGAAATATATTTGCTTAGTCTATGACTTGACTTTTGACTCTATTAATGATGTCTTTTACTAAACAAAAGTTTTTAATGTCAATGAAATGCCATTTATCAATCTGTTTTAGTTACTGCTTTTGCATTGTTTAAGAGATTTTTGACCATTACAAAGAAGTGGAAATATTCTCTTTTTTCTTCTAAAGGTGCTTTTTTTTTTAACCCTAAACACTTAAATCTATAAATTATCTTGAATAACACTTTTGGTGGCTTGCCCCCATTTTTCTAGCCTTTTGAGAGAAGGCAGAACAGTGACAAATATCCCTAGAAGTGCCTAACACATTGCTTTTACAAAAAGTCATTTGCCTCTGGATTAGTTATATATGTTATGACAGAAAAATTAAGGCTAATGCTTGAGACAACATGGAAATTACATTGCTTCTTCGAACTAGTAGCATTTTTAGAATCTAAATTTATTTTCTAATTCAGTGCACATTAATTGCTTTTAGAAGCTAAGTCTTTAAATTTTCACACTTTCAAGTTATTGAAAACTACTGGAGAAACTAATATGACTAAATTTCTGAATCAAATAGAAAATTAATTCCAAACATTTATAAGATTTGGATATATTATACATAATACAAAATGTCCAAATGACTAAATTTGTACTTTCCTAGTAGGTCCTTAATGTGGGTATCTGAGTTCACTATAAAGCAAATGTGATTCAGTGATGCCACAAAACTGAGAGAAAAAAGGGAAAATGACCACTTGGATTGCACAAACATGATAAAGTATGAAGACAACAGGAAGGAAATTCAGCATACATCTTTCTGCTGATTTGACCACAAAGAGTAGGTCTGCAAATGATCCAGGTGAAAGATTCCAGAGGTTCAGAGAAAACCCCTCAGATTCTTTGCTCAAAGGAGGGCCAGAACTGTGAAGACAACCTACAAATGGGGAAGGAAAGAACAAAGAAAACGGATTCCTGTATAAAGGAGGAGAGGCAGCGAGGTGGAGAGAGGCATGCTGGAAAAAGAACAGGAAGCATGGGGGTGCCCCATGTGAGGGATTGCTGGCTATCCTGCCCCAAGGAGCAGGTCACTTCCAACTGGAAGGGTCCTTCATCCTTGATGGGAAATGCGGAAAGAAGGAAGACACTTTCCTTTCCCCATTCTGAGCAAAGGAAGGATTCCCTGTAGAATCCAGCAGAGAAAAGAGACCCAGACCAAGAGACTGAGCAGCCTTGGGTGGGAGATACTTGACTGACAGCTTAGTGCCAGCCCCAGAAAGAGTACATAATTTAAAAGCACAGATGAAACTTCTAGTGAAAACTAGAGTGAAAAGTGGCACTGCAGTGAAGTTTGCTGGCATCTACTATTTGGCCTCTGAAGAACTGGGGCTTCCAGGAGGCAGACGGCATGGGGGAGTGGCTTGTCAACAGGCCACCCTTGGGTGGTTAGAGATGGCATTGCAGGCAGTACGCTCGGAGAAACTGTGCTTTGGGCTATGTCAGGTAAGGCAACCTGAGAATTGTGTTTGTGAATATTTCTGAGATCTGAGTTGAGCTTCACCCAATTTCAAGCTCTAAGATGAATATATGTTCAGCACACACAAAAAAATCCAGGTTCTGAGAATGGCAATTAAATTTTGAGGACACAGGCAAAATGCGTGTTTCTGCCTAACACGCATGCGTAGTCCCTGTGTCCTTCCAACTCAAAACAAAGCAAGACAACTGTAGGCTTTTATTTTCTCTCCTCTTCTTCATGAATCAAGGCCCTTCCATGAAACAAATTGTTACAACAACAAGGAGTGACAGTCTGACAGCCAAGTCGTTTATTAATGGGAATGACAGCCAGCAAATCAGAAATCATGGCAGTGCATCTGTATGAGCAGCAATTCGCACTTAGTTGAATCACCTGGAAACCCACAAAATCCAGGAGAAAGAGCAAGAAGAAAATCAAGCAGATATATTTCTATCCATCCCACGCTACCCTGAAGTAATTGACAAGTTGAAGGACGGGGCTTTCAGAACATTGCTAGTACTTACTTCAGTTCCACTCTTGACACACCCAAGGGTTTAAAAATCAGACCAATAAAAAGGAAGCTAAAACAGCTTTCTATTTTCTCCTACTACACTAGCTACATGATGTGCTGCTCATCTAATTATTTTATGCCAGATTTCCAGAGAATTTCTAACTCAGTATTATCCAGAGGATGGAATGAAATTCAGATCAAGTAGAAACACAACTTTCCGAAGTTTTAATATGGTTCACACACTTAGATATTCTGTTTTGTACACCTCGAGGGCTTGTTGGCAGTTTTTTGTTCATTTTTATTATTTTCAAAAAATAACATTCATATTTCTAGTAGATAGCTTTTAGAGTAGGTATTTTCCCAGAGTGGCCATGGTGGTTTTTTTTTTTTCTTTCTTTTTTCTTCTCTCTGAAATTACAAATGCTGACACTCCAAGGATCAGGAAGTTAGACGATGAACTACTTGTTCACCAAAACAAAATACTGTTAAAGTTTTAGCCACACAGAACAAAGCCGTTCTTCACAAGGACCTAACGTCTCACATAGCTCAATGGGGGAAGTGCTGCAGTTTCCCATGAATTCAGAGGATTCTGCGGTTTTGCCCTAAGACAGGAGTCATTGTGATTTTCTATGAGTGGTTTGAAGGCGATCATACATCGTCTTGACATGGATAATGAGAAGTCCTTTCCTCCAAGGATGATGAAGGGTCTGCCAAGATTCATCAGATGCATGACTGTTACTCATTTCTGCTGATTCATGGGAGAATGAATGAAAATATTGAAACTTATTTTTATTGACTTTGAGAGAGGAAAAAAGACACAGAATATGTGGTAACTAGATTAAAAATAAAAGCATGCAGTTTTCTGGGTCACTGCTTATACTCTCTGATAATGATCTCATAAGTAAGCAACAGGTATCTTACAAATACTTAAAGACTGAATTTGAATAGACAGAATGAAGGAAAATTATGAAAACAATTTTAAGAAGAAAATAACAATAAAGACAGGAAGAATTTGGAAAAGTACAAATTTAAAGTATAAACAGATTCCAGCAAAATATCATACATTATATCGTATAGAGATGGCATAAGCATAAGTTTATGCTGAGGAACTCATGAGTAGAGGAACAGCAGCACAAAGAAATGTTTCCAGCAGAAGAGAGAAGAGTTACATAGTACAACCCAGGAACTCAGGGACCTGACAAACAGAGGAGTGGTTGTATTCCAGGGGAAGGCTCCTCTGAGAAGGATCACAGAGCTTAGCAACAAATTCTAGCCCTTCTCTACCTTCTGTGCATATGGAGGAAAGATGCTTGATCTCTGTGAGAGGATCTTAGGATCTAATGCATGCTATTCACTAAGATAATGTATTTAAGCAAGAACTGTGCAGAAACATCTAGTGCAGTACCAACTATATGGCAGCTACCTAAGACAGCATATATAAGAAGCAGGCCACAAAACATGGTAGCAACTCTTGCTGAGAAAGGCAAGGTGCCTCTATGCCACCATGCCTTCTGGAGCAATGTCTGAGCCCCCCATCAGCTTGTATGTGGACGGCCTCGTTGTGGTCTTCTTGCCTTGTAGGAGCCTGGGCACAGCTGCACCACTCACAGGTCAGGTGACTTGGGCAAGTGCTCTGATCACAGAGGTGTACTCCAGACCAGATGGCAGGACCAAGCTCATTGAATCCTTAAATGGAGGAGCATATCAACCATCTGCAGGGAGGAAGTTGGCAGGAAAATTCAGCAGCTACAAGAGCAAAGTCAGTATTCAACAGAAGCTGCACATGAAGCAGGAGTCAGGAAGAAGCAGAGATAGAGACTGTGGTGCTCCTAGTGTCAACCCCAGGACACCCATCCAGAAACTACTTTGCTCCTGGAGTTTTCATGTGGGTCAAGGTAGCACAGCTTCCCCTGTATCCATAACAGTAAATGCAGGGGGAACTCAAGAGCAGAAAACTGCACTCTTCTTGACAGTGTGATCACAAAGCATTGCCTCGGTGACGGTGAAGCCCGGTTGAGCAGACCTTTCTCAGTTAGTTCCTGCTGCCTGGCAAACCACTTACCCGCTCAGGTCTTCCTCACTGTCCAGCTCAGCAACTGTGTTGAATTTCTCCACTTTCTCCTTTTCAACAGATTCAGCAATCTATGGCCCTCACTTGGGCCATTTTAAAGCACTCTTTTCTCTGTTACTTTGTTATGAAAGAGGCAATGATCACAGTCATTATCCATCCCTAGGCTTACGGGGCCACCTGTGAACCCAGACACACTTCGGTATATCGCATGTATCTTCCCCAGATCACCGTATCTTTCTCCTCCTAAGATACTCTTAGTCATTCACTATGAGAGATTTATTGTCGGCCTTTTCCTGTGGGTTCCATAGTGTCAGGGAGGTGGAACCTGGTCTAATGGAGTCACCCTGCTATTCTCAGGCTCATAGCACAGCCCTGCCTTCTTTTGTGGCCTCATTCTTTTTCCTGCTCTAAACTGGAAAGTAGCCTGCTTTCTATCATTGCCCAAATGTCAAAAGTGGTCAGAAGAAATGTGAAGTTGCAAGAGATTATCCTTGCAACCTTAAATGGTGGTCAGAAAGGAAAGTGGCTGAGAGCAAACTCTTTGGATTCCAGCTATAAAATACAACTATTTCTGGAAGTCATTATGTCTTAAAACAGCTAGAGTTGAACAGCTGAAGATACCTCACAAAGTCACGATCGAGGTGGGGAAGATGGCATCACAGGCCTGCAGACTGCTAAGGGAAGTCTTAAAGTGCTCTCAAGATACCAGGTAGCAACAACCCCCGACGATAAAGGGAAGATTCCACTGGGTCATGGATGGATCTCAGAGAGGACAGCTGTGGAGAAGAGGGTCTGCATGTGGCTATGGGGACACATTTTTTATCCTCATAACAAATTAAGAGAACAAAAATATGACTTCCACTGGCTCAGAGAATAGTTTTAAGGAGAACACAGTTAATCCATTTAATCATGTAAGAAGGTCAAAGAATTTTCAGAGAATCATATGGAAAAAGTGTTGATGCCAACAGAAAAAGGCCTAGTGTGTCCTGGGTCAAAAGGGCTGTCAGAAATGTCAAAAGTACAAATACATAACTCTACAAAATCATTTTTGTAGGACAATGATACTTTTTTAGTTTTTGATTTTATTAGTACGTGTTTGCAGTTTATGCAGTTGACAGTCATCTTAAGGAGTGGATTTAAACTCCAGTGGGGTGCACTTCTTTTTCACTCTCCTTCACTCCCTCCGCCTCCACTTCCCTATCCCATTTTTCACTCTCGTTGATATTATAAATTTTGGTTCATGTTATGGTATAGAATGTCTGCATTCACTGATGTTAGTAAGTTCCTACCTTTATGCTACTTACTTCTCCTTCCCCTCCTCCTCACACTTTTTTCCTTGGATCATTTCCCTATTTCAAGAGATCCATTTCCTTGTTCCTGTCGATCAGTACTTATTATTCTTTATGTTTGTACTTTGCTTCACTCAAGTGAAAGATACCACATGGTATTTAAACTTGTGTGTCTAGTGTATTTCATGCAACATTATGTTTTTCAGGTGTGTCCTTTTTCCTACAAATGTCTCAAATTTGTCATTCTTCATAGCAAAGTAGTATTCCACTATATGTAGAAACATTTTCTTTGTCTAGTCATCTGTTGATGGGTATATGGGCTGTTTCTAGGCTTTAGCCATTACAAGTTGTGCTACTATAAATATTGGTATGTATGTATCAATGTGGTATGATGCCTTAAGCTCTTTGGGGAAGATACCTAGCAGAGGGATTGCTAAGTCATATAAAATTTCTAATTTGAGTTTTTTGAGAAATTTCTATACTGATCTCCACAATGGTTGTACTAGTTTATGTTCCCACCAACAATAAAGGAGGGCTCCTTTACACAACAACCTCACCAGCACTTGTTATGTGATTTATCAATGATAGCCATTCATTCAGGAGTAAGATGGAATTTTAGTGCTGTTTTAATTTTCATTTCTCTGATGGCAAGAGATGTCAAGCATTTTTTCATATATGTGTTGACCATTCGTATACCTTCCTCTCTGAACCATTTGTCCATTTCCCTTGCCCATTTCACAACTGGATTTTTTATTTTAGGTGGTTTGACTTTTTTAGTTCTTTGTGTATTCTAGGTATTAGTTTTCTGTCTGAGGAGTAGCTAGTGAAATTGTTTTCCTATTTGGTAGGTTGTCTCTTCATTCTACTGATTGATTCTTTTGCTGTACAGAAGCTTTTGAGTTTGATATAATCCTATTTGTTGATTCTTGCTGTTATTTCTTATGCAATTGATGTTCTGTTTAGAAAATCTTTTCCTACATCATGTCTTCAAGTGTTTTATCTATTTATCTATTTTATCTTTCAGTAGGTTTAATGTTTAGATTTTTTATCTATTTTGATTTTAATTTAGTATGTGGTGAGAGATAAGGTTCCAGTTTTAAACTTCTGCATACAGATAAGCGGTTTTCCTAGTATCACTTGTTTAGTCCTCTATCTTTCCTTCAGTATATGCTTTTTGCCCCTGTATTGAAGATAAAGCAGCTGAATGTATCTGTGGAAGTTTCTGTATCCTCAATTCTGCTCCATTGATCCTCATATCTGTTTTTGTTTCAGTACCATGCATTTTTATTACTATGGCTTTGAAGTATATATTGAAGTCAGGAATGACTATACCTCCTGCTTTGTTTTTGTTTCCCCAAATTGCTTTTGGTATTCTGGGTTTCTTCTGGTTCTATTTTAGGATTATTTTTCTAGATCTATGAAGTATGCTGTGGGTACTCTGATTGGGATTGCATTGAATCTGTGTAACATGTTTGGGAGTATGAGACAAAATACCTGATGCCCAAAATTAAAAAGGAAGAGTTTTATTTAGCTCACATTTTGTGGAGGTTCCAGTCCATAATCAGTTGACTCCAAGGCAGGGTGGCACATGGTAGAGGGGCAACAGTTCATGGTGGTGAAAGACAGCAAAAGCAACAACCAAACAACAGGGTCTCCATGCTTCTTTTATATTCTATCCAGGCTGCTACTTTTAGAGAGGTGACAAAGCAATCAGCAAATTTATCATGTGCCACTAATCCTAGCATTATTCTCTCTTGATTCACCTACATCTGAAAACCCCCCTCCACCATGACCACATGAGGCTTTAAAGGGACATCTAGACGCATACTGTAACAGCCATTTTGGCCATGTCAATTCTGCCTATTCAGGAGCAGGGAGTGTGTTATGGTTTGTGTCTGGGTGGCCCCCCAATTATTAGGCAGTCTTGGAGGCTACTGTATCTAGCATTTGTGATTGGTTTGTTGTCTAGCATTGGGATTGGTGGTGCGAGTGCTGCACCCATCCAGGGTGGGTAACTGGCATACAATATAGGGGAGGGAAGGAGGCATGTATTTTCCTCTATTTTGCTCTTTTCACTCTTGTTGTTTGTGGGCACCATGAACAGCTGCCCCTCAGCCACACCACCCTGCCTTGGAGCCAGCTGAGTATGAACTGAAAACTCAAAAAACAAAACAAAACAAAAAAAAAATGTAAGCTGAATCAACTTTCCCTTGCTTCACTTTGGGCATCAGGTATTTTGTCTTAACAATGAGAAAAAGTAACCAAGACAATACTCACAAGTGAAATAAGTCAGATTCACATGTGTAAATGTCGTATTGTCTCCCTAGTGTATAGTTCTCTTTTTTAGTTGGCTCTTTATCCAGTTTTAGAATTAGCATGAAACTGGCTCCCAAAAATAAATTTGGGAGCACTGCGTCTCTTTTGATTTCTTTGAAAAGCTTGAGGAGTATTGGTGATTTAACATCCTTAAAGGTTTTCTAGAATTCATCAGTGAATCCCTCAGTCCTGGTTTTTTTTAATTGATAGATTCCTTATTATTGTGTCAATTTCATTGCTTGATATTAGGTATTTAAGCATATTTATGGCTTCTTGGGTTAGTTTTGGTAGTTTATATGTGTCTAGGAATATGTTTGTGTCTTCAAGATTTGATAATTTGCTGGAATATAATTTTTGATGTAGCTATTATCTTCTAGATATCTGAAGTATCTGTTGTGATTTCATCTTTTTCATTTCTAATTACATTGATGTGAGTCTTTACTCACTTTCTCTTGGCACATCTGGCCAGGGGCTTATCTATTTTATTTACTCTTTGAAAGGACCAGCTCTTCAATACATTGATCTTGTTTCATTTTTTTTAAGTCTCAATTTCATTGATTTCCACTCTCATCTTTATAATTTCCCTCCTCAATTTCAGTTTGGTGCAGGTTTGTTGGTGTTTCTCAGATTTCTTAAGGTTTTTCATAAGATTGTCTGCTTGAGCTTGCTCTGTTTTTCTAATGTAAGCATTGATTGTGATGAATTTTCCTCTTGGAACTGTTTTCATAGTGTCTCAGAGGTTTTGACAAGTTGTACTATCATTGCTATTAACTTCCAGAAAAATTTTTATTTTTTATTTGATTTCCTCTGTGACCCATTCATAGTTTAGGTGTATGTTGTTAATTTTTCAGAAACTTTTGTCTTTTCTGAAATTTCTTCTGTTGTTGATTTCTATTTTCATTGCACAGTGTTCTGGTAGTATGAATGGACTAATTTTCATTCTTTTATGTTTACTTAATCAGGTTTTGTGGACTAGTATGTGATCTGTTTTGGAAAAAGTATCATGTGCTGCTGAAAAAGAATGTCTGTTTTCTTGCAGAAGGGTGGAAGTCTCTGTATATATTCATTAAATCCTTGTGACCTAGAGTGTGGCTCACCTCTGAAATTTATTTGTTGGATTTTTGTTTAGTTGATCTAACTCTGTGAAAGTGGGGTGTTAAAATCCCCTACTATGATTTTTTTATTTGATTTTTTAATTTCAGCAGTTTTTGTTTTATGGGGATAATTGCCCCAGTATTAGATGCATATGTGTTTATCAATATTACCTCTTCTTGTTGGATTGTCCCCTTAACTAGCATATTGTGACCTTCTTTGTCTCTTCTAATCACTTTTAGTTTGAAAATTACCATGTCTGATTTTAGAATTGCTATCCCTGTTTGTTTTGGAGGTCCTGGTGCATGAAATGCTGTTTTCCATCCTTTCATTTTTAGTATATGAATAGCTTTTTTGGATTCAATGAGTTTCTTGAATGCAGAAGATTGTTGGATTCTGCTTTTTTGATTCAGTCTGCCAGTCCGTGTCATTTGATTGGAGAGTTGGGGCCATTGACATTGAGACATATTACCGAACTGTGTTATTTGCTATCACTGCCTCCTTCTTTATCTGTTTATCTGGTGAATCCTTTGTTGTTCTTTTCCTGATGCTTTTTGTTGCTGTTTATCCATTGACCTTACTAGTTTCCTCTGCTTTTCTAGTTGTATCTGATTCCTTGTTTCTGTTGAGAATATTCTTAAGTATTTTCTCTTGCGCTAGTTTAGCACTCATATATCTTCTGAGCAGGTCTTTTTCATTTTCATGCCAATACCTTATTTCTTCATCTATTTTGAAGGACAATTTTGCTGAGTAAGTTAATCTGGTTGGAACATGTTTGCTCTTAGGGCTTGAAAATTTTCACTCCAAGGACTTTTTCCCTTTAGGGTTCGTGTTGAGAAGTCTGCTAAGATTCTAATTGGCTTACCTTTATATGTGGTTTTTTTTGTTTTGTTTTATTTTGTTTCTCTCTGGCTACCTTTAAAATTCTGGAGTTTGGGGGGTTGGTTTAGGTTTTTTAGTTTTTGATGTACATCTTGTTATTTAATAAGAATGTGACTCAGTGAGCATCTTTATTCCTCATAATTTTTTGGTGTTCCATAATCATTGCTTACTTGTATTTTAAATTCTTTTCTTGTTTTTAGGAAAGTTTCTTCCATGATTTCTATAAGCATGTTAGTGAGTTCATCTGTGGTATCTTCTAATTTTTCTCTAGCTCTGGTTTGCCTTAGATTGGTTTTCTTGCTGTCATCTAGTAACTGCTGGATAGTCTTCTCTTGTTCTCTTTTCTTTTTGACTGCTTTAAACACTTAATTATGACTCATATGATGTCCTCAATATCAGTCACCCTGTCTTCGTGTTAGTCATTTCTGCAATGTATACATTCTCTACAGTATCTTATTTCAAGTAGTTCTGTCTGACATTTTCTTGAGGATGCCATATCTTTGTAAAATCCGTCACAAAATCATATTGATGGAAAGCAGATCAGCTGTTGCAGGAACGGGGTTGGAGGGAGGAGCAATATAGGTTTTGTGTCACAGAACTGTAGTGATTAGGACTTTGTTGTTGTCAGTACAGATCTGCACAAGGAAACACAGCTACATAAAGTTTGATGTGCGCACTTGTACACGATCCACTGAGTGCAGACAACATGTAAAATCTGCTTCAAGCCGGTGGATTATATAAATGTTACTCGCTAGTGATATTGGGGTACAGTTGTGCAAGATGTTGGCACCAGGAGAAAGTAGGTGAAGGGTGTGCAGAATCTCTCTATTATTTCTTGAACTTGCTTAGGATCCTATAAATTATTCAAAATGAAAAGTTTTTAAAAATTAATTTTAAAAACATGGTTGAATACAGAAACTAATAACAGGCTGAGAGTAGAGAAGCACAAGAGAAAATGGGGCGTAGCTTCGGAGAGGCTGTGAGGATGATGTTCACCCTCTCATAGACAGGAATAAGGGACATGATTACGAAGAAACAAAACACACACGGTGTAAGGTGTGCTGTGGAAGTGAGGGTGACTAAATCTGCCCAGTCATAAGATGAAAAACCACTCTGCTAAAAACAAACAAACAAACAAACAGAAAACATATTTTACTTGCTATGCTAACAGTTTAATACTCTGGAAAGGAAAAAGGAAACCTTAAAGCATAATGTGACAAGCTTCTTCAAAGGATTTAATTCTGTGAAAAATAAATAATTGTTGTGAGATGGAAATGATTGGTACCTCAAGAGGAAGAGTTTGTACAATTTGAAAATTTAAAATAGTGAAGGAGGTGAAGAGAAAGCACTTTCATATCTAAATTCTAAACTTTAGAAATATCTATGTTAAAAAGTCCCTAAGCTCTAAGAGTTCTAAAAAATTCCAGATACTTACAAATGATCTAAGGAAAGAAAAATAAGAAAAAACAATAAATAGTAATTTATATTTTACATAATAATAATTGGAAAAAATAACTGGGAACTGAGCATTGTATAAGGTACCTTACTAATTTATATGCTTTGCTGTTCTTTGACTCTCCCTCCTCCTTTATGCTTTGAGTAAATGTAGCCTTATCAATTACAAATCAAATGACTGGACTTGGAAATGATTTCCCCATTGGCAATCCCAATTTAACCTAGAAATCCTATATCACAAGTTCATGGATCTATCTGTGCTTCCCTCACGGAGGAGCAGTGGGCGCATTTCACCAGAAAGACTTCGGCGGAGAACAGTCACGTGGAAAGGACCGTCATTTTATTTATTTGTTGAAGAACTTATGGTTTTCTTTTTAATTTTATTTTTGAAAGCTATCTTTCTGCTGGCATCATCTAAGGTCCTATTTGTAAATATTACTTTGGAATTTTCTGAAGCTGGTAGAATATCCATGTCTGTCTCGTCTTTGTCAGTCTGGGCTGATTTGCATCCTGGGATGCCAGACGCTGCTGTTGATGCGCCCCAGGCACTGTTACCTCCTGAGATTGAAGGGAAGGAAATCTTGTGCCTCTCAGGCATCTTGTGAAACACAACAAACACCTCCTCGTTTCCAAGAAATCTTTTCTTTCCTTTCCTCTTTTTTTTTTCTGTTGTCGACATAAATTCTGAACAAAACAGTCTAAACATGAAATAACTGTGGCCCATCTGTCACAATGAGAAATCTGCTTGCCATTGTAGCTACTCCCATATCATCAGCCAATGAGAGAAAATACTCAAATGATTTCAGACACTGTTTAGAAGCAATTGTTTCAAGACTCAATCTTGTTAAGATTGCAAAAGTTTGTTGGGTGGGATTATAAGGAAACATGTCTGAACTTTAAAAAGGTGATATGATATACTCAAGTTAAGTGGTATCTTGGCTCCAGAAAAACTGGAAATACTCTATTTCCACATGTGAGGAGAGTCATCAAGGGAGGGATGAGGTGGCCCAGCTCTGCAAATCCTTCTGCAGTCTCGTTTTCATAAAAACACCAACCTCCATCACTCATAAACTTGTATAGGAGTCAGGTTTTCACTATGGTAATAAACACCTTAGCTAACTTACAAAGCGAAAAGTTTTATTTTGGCTGAGAGGTTTGGGAGTTCCAGTCTATGACTGACTTATCCCATTGCTTTGGGGCCCGGGATAAGGTAGTAATCATGGTAGAAGCATGTGGAGGAGCAAAACCACTTACCATATGGCCAGGGAGAGACAGAGAAGGAGAAACAGCAAAATAAGTCTCTTGAAAGGAATGTCTCCAATTATGGGAAAACTTCCCAGTAGGCTTTTACTCTTAAAGCTTCTGCCACCTTCCAATAGCAGACTGGGTCCAAGTTCTTAACACACGGTTGTGTGAGGGACACTCCATGTACAAACTATAGGTTAAGGATTCAAAGACAGTTAAATATGAGACAATATGAACAAGAAGAGAAAATTCTGTTGTTACTGCCTCTTAAAAACATTGTTCATGACAAACAACTACCTAGAATTACTAACAAATGCAACACTGCTTGGGCAGAGAGAAGGTCACGCCCAGAAATGCTGGATACAGTAAGGAGGAGATTCAAATTGGCTTTAGGTTTTACCTGTATAATTTAACTAAAGTTACTGCCAACTACCCACCCCACCTCTGTCCTGAGGCATGTACCTCTGGCTTAAAACCACTAGGACATACAGGTTAATCAAAATATATGGTGATGTTTAAATTTTTAAAATTTATTACCATGAAAGACACATCAAAATTAATCCTCATCAAAATACAGTAAACCCTTGATTTACAAACTCAATTCTTTCATGAGGGCTGGTTGTAACTCAAGTTGGTTTTAAGTCAAGGTTTTATTTTTCCACAATAATGGAAATACCCATAATGTGTTCCAAACCTTCCAAAGAACCATTTAACTAAACTTTTCATAATAAAAGGTGCTGTATAATGTAAGTTATTTATCAGAAACACTAATAATTTTCCTAGTGTATTCACCAAAAAGTTATAAAATACACCTAGTTTACTGGAAACAAAAATTTCATACTGTGCTTACCATTCAAGTTGACACCTTTGGGTTGCAGGAAGGGAGGATAAAATTGTGGGTGGTTATTGTTTGGAAGGAGTCCCCTTCCATAGGAACATCAGGAATCTGGCTCTCTGGTGTCCTTTCTTTCCTTGAGAGAGTCTGTATTCCACCTGCTTCTGGCTCACTAGATCTCAACCTTTTCAAAACTAAAAACTGGTCTAAGGTTGTCTGTTTTTGTCTTTGCTTTAACACTCTCCTATAGTATGACACAACATTGTCATTAAGCAAGTGAATGCAATGATTGGCTTTTTCTCTGTTTAGGTGGGTCCTCTCTACAAATGTTTGCAGCTCTATCCATTTTTTCAGGATTTCCTTTATTTCAGAAGAGAACTTTGCTGCACTGATAGTTGATGCTCCCCCTCCTCTTCAGAAATTTCCTCAACTGCCATTCTCTGTTCATCAGTCAGAAGTTACTACAGTTCCTCTGTAGACATTTTCTCTGAGTGTTTCTCTGCTAGTCCCACAACATCACTACTGTCTACTTGCAAGTCTATGGTCTCTGCTACAGTGACAATGTCATCAACCACTAGGTCAGTTGAAGCCTCAGGTTTCTCTACAACACAGGCTTCAACATTTGCCTCCTGTGTAAGTTTAATCTACACTTCCAGGCATATCTCAGTGTCCTTAGAGGGACATTAACTCAGGATTTCTCACTTAACCCCACATAGGAAAGGATGTTGTAATGTTCCTTTTAGAACTCTTTAAGGGTTAAATCTGTGTCTGAGACAATCTGGAAGCACTTCAGGAACAGTTGCTTGGTGTGTATCTTCTTAAGGTTCACTATAACCTGCTGGTCTATAGGTTGCAGTGGAGGAGTTGTATTAGATGGCAGCCATAGGAATTCTTCAGTCAATTCTTCTTCCAAATCTCCTGGGTGACCATGACCATTGTTCAGGATGAGGAGAGCCTTGAGTGGTAAACCCTTGTCCTCTGGATATTTCTTGACAGTAGGACAGAAAGCCTGCCTGGTCTACTCAAGCAAAAGTACTCGTTTCCCAGGATTTTGCTTTAGATATCTACATGACCCCTAGCCTATTCTTCATGATTCCATGTTTTCTGGACACTTTAGGGTTCTCAAAATGATAAACTAAGAGAGACTTTATCTCGAGGTCACCACTCACAGTGGCACATAGCAATAACGTGAGCCTACCTGTCATAGGTTCGTGGCCTGGCTTTTTCTTCTCTTCCTCGGTAATGTATGTTTTCCTGAAGATTTTCTTCCAGAAAAGACCAGTTTCATCACATTGAAAACTTGATGAGGGCAAAACCCATTTCACTGAGTCATAATTTCAAACTGGTGTATGTAATTTTCAGCAGCCCTTTCAACACTGGCTGTTTCACCACTCCTAGTTATGCTGTGAGCCCCAGTACTCGCTTTCAAATTGTGAAACTACCTCTTACTGGCACGAAATGTTTTGCCATTATCAGTCATTGATGGATTATCCTTTACTAGATCTGCGTTTGTAGCCCTATTTTTTTTTCACGAATTATACATTCAGGCTACAACTGCCCATCTGCCTTTCATTTATCCATAATAATAGTAGCTTTTCTTCCTCATATAACACCGCTGATCATGATTTACTAATTTGAGTAACACCTTTAGCAACACTAGCTTCTTTGTACAAACCTTTTCTCTATAAGATTGTCTAGATGTGCATTTTGATATGCTGTACATATTAGTGAAATTGTTCACATGAATGCCACTTATGTATTTCTCCACAATTTCCTTCTTTTTTTACTGTGATTTCTTTCTTTTTTTTTAACCTTCCCTTCCTTTCTTAGCTTCTTTCCTAGCTTTTTGTGTCCATTTAGATAGCAGTAATCATACTGATTATATAAAGCACTGACAGATATCATGTCTATGAACATGTATATCTGGGCTGAGACTAACACTTACATAAGCTGGCATACGCTTTTCTGTTATTGCAAATCTTTGTTTACAACCACATGAGTGGCCAGCATTTGGGTTGTAATTCAAGACTTTGGTCATAAGTTAAACCTAAAATGCTGGTCATAACCCAAGTTGCTCATATGTGAGGCTGGCCATAACCTGAGGGTCCACTGTACTCGTTCTCACCTCAAACACACAGATCCCATCATTTTTGCCACTTTCTGTAACAGCTCTGCAAGTCCTCTTATCTGAGTTTCTATATGAGATCTGATCAAAAATAGCATCAATGCTGCTGCCTAGTATCACCCAACAAAAAAAACAAGCTCGCACTCATACTGTGGTGTGTCTTCATCCACCTTTTTCAGTACATCTGGAACTGTGCAACTCCTGACCATTTCCCTAAATCAAAATGGCCAGGTGAGGCAAATGTTTTGAATTGATTCCAGATATTGAGGCAGCCGTGGAAACCCTTATGAAAGAGGACTTCCAGAACTGCTTTAGAAAGTGACAAGAACAATGGAATAAATGAGTTTTAAGCAAGAAGATTACATTTTTGAAGGGGGTTAATGACACCATGTCTTTTACTATAAAATTTTTAAACATTTGTCATATTTTCCAGGTACAACTCATATATCTTAAAAAGAAATGAAGTATTCTTATTTTGTACTGTTTGATCACCTTAAATGCCTCTGCTGGGTGACTGCTGGATTTCAGCAGGTGTGATCATGTTTGGCAGGGAATAGCATTTCAGACACTAGAAAATGGTTTGCTCTATGTAAATGTCATTTCCTTCATTCTCCTATTCCATCTTCCATCATCGATTCTGTGATAAAAGGTTTTTGCTCATTTCAGTGTTTATCAGAATTCTTCAAGGAGTAAGTTCATAAAATAAATTTACCAAATCAATTTATGACTGATGATATCAGGGAACTTTTCTGCACATTAACAGCCTCAACAAGCTAGAAATGTAATGACCCAAGTGAAAATGAACACCTCTTAGAGATTTCATTATCAGCATCGTTGTTCCAGAATCCTTGGTGATTTGAGTGAGATAGTGGAGCAAGGTAACTGGTCACAGAGTTCTAGAAGGATTCAACACTGAGCTGTATCTTTCTGGAGGACATTTCTGTTTGTAACTGCAGATATTTGAATTGGAATAAGGTCTGTTTGCCATTTACCTTGTATTGTTAAAACAGGCATTAGTATCATACCTTGGAAGATAAAGGTTTTGAATTTTGGTGTTTGATAAACATCACAGTATATTAAAGAGGTGTCAGAGAATGAAGGGGCGGAGAATGGCTATCATCAAGATATCAAATAAAAACAAATGCTACCAAGGCTGTGGGGAAAAAAGCACCCTTGCACACTGTGAAAAGGAATATAAACTAGTATAACCAACCTGTATGGAAATCAGTATGGAGATTACTACAAATCTTGAAACTAGAAATTCTATTTGACAGAGCTACTCCTTCTAAGTATGTATCTTCTCAAGAGAGTTGACTACATCACCTGATAAAGGTACATGAGTACCAGCACAATTCACAATAGCTAAATCTTTGAAGCAGCCTATCTGTGAATAAAGAAACAGGCAAATAAAGACAATGTGGTATTTACACACAATGAAGTACTACTCTGTCATAAAGAAAGATAGAGTTGAGTCATTTGTAGGAAAATGGATGCACCTTGAGACCATAATATTAAGTGAAATAAATCAGACACACAAGCTTACATGAGAAACTCAAAATGTAAGTAAAAGGCAGATAATAGGAAGTAGAGAGATAGCTCTTTCTTAAATGAGAAGTGGATCAAAAAATGATGGGGGAGAGAGAGAAGAGAAAGAGGATGAAAAATGAATTGAGATGTGTTATGTACATGCACCAACTCTACACAAGGAACGTAATCAGTGTGTACTACAAACATGAACAAATAAAAAATTATTTAAAAGAGGAAAATTTTTATTTACAGCAAATGAAGAAAATAAATTTGGCATAGGACAAATTGTCTGAAAAGTTCAAAATCACTAAGAAGAATTCAAATGGAAGGAGTGAATTCTCAGACACTTAGGCCAATTGGATTCCCCAAGGATCTCCTCCACCACAACCTTTTAGACACCATCTTCTCCAGCAGATGGGAAGTCACAGGAAAGGCAAGTGAAGGTGTTTTCACTCATTGTGGCCCTAATCTTGAGGCTGGGATATAATGAAGCTAGGTTCAAAAGGCAGTTGGCAGCAGAGACGTTGCCCTGCATGGAACTGGAGTCTCCACCTGATCAACATGGCACACAAGAGTCTCCTCGTGTGGTAGAAGAACCCAATGCAAGAAGAGCAGGGAACATTTAAGCTTAATCCCATTCTTACAAACCTTTTTTTTTTTTTTTTTTTTTTTTTTTTTTTTTTTTTTTTTTTTTTTTTTGTACAGGGGATCGAACTCATGACCTCACGCTTGCCAGGCAGGTGCTTATACTGCTGAGCTAAATCCCCAGGCCTACAAACCTTTGATGAAGAGTATGATTCTATGTGTGAATCTGACAGAAGGAATCTTCTGTTCTCCATGTGGATAAGTAGGGAAACATAAACATCACATGTACACGTGCCAGCAGGTACCTGAGTTTATCAATCATGTTCATGAAGATTTAACCCAAAAAGTAAATAAAGCATGGACCTGTGAAACAGAAAGCTTCCCAGAAGGAACAGAAGGGTAAAAAAGAATTTTTTTTTTAAAAAAAAGAGATTATGTATTACTAGAAAAGATCTTCTACTAAATAAATGAAAATTTAGAAGATATATGCTTGAAATTCTTAAGAATAATCATGTACATAGGGTGATATTAAAGAAAACATTCATAAGACAAGGGAAAGCAGATAAATAGAGACAGAAGCAAAAAATATATCTTACAAAGATATAAGATGTAGATAATTTCTTAAAACAAGTAATCAAAAACTTGATAAATGATAAGATGGAAAAAATAAAAACAAAATATTATATTGCATAAAAGCAAATCAGTGATGGAGAAGCATATTCAAAATACAGAAAATAAAAAAGAATGACAAAATACAAAGAGAGAAAGAGCTTCAGTTTCATAAGTATAGGTGGAAGATGATACAGTTTGAAATTACTTATGAGGAAAATACATAAAATTAATTTTGAATATCTATAATGAAATATAGTCATCAAAACACATTCAGAAATTTAGCTGATATTGAAAATTTCAAACCCATATAATAAAAACCAAACATAATATTAAAATAGACCTGAAAGTTATATCAACATAGATGGAAAAATTGACCAGAAGCTGACAATAATGGAAATATTAATGCTGAGTACAATTATCCACACTGATATCAAAGGCAAAATCTAGTAGATAAGGAAGAAAATAAAATTATTTAGCATTTAAACAAAAGTATGGAATGTTG
Organism: Dasyprocta punctata; assembly: GCA_004363535.1. Taxonomy (NCBI): domain Eukaryota; kingdom Metazoa; phylum Chordata; class Mammalia; order Rodentia; family Dasyproctidae; genus Dasyprocta; species Dasyprocta punctata. The sequence continues at coordinate 68,660 of RJWM01003312.1, read as the reverse complement.
CTGGAATTGTAAAGCAGTATCATAACATGAAATTATTTCTTTTCTGAGAAGAAAATTGAAATTAATTATGTAAGCATAAGGTACTATTATTTTTATTTCTTATGTTGTCTTCATCACTGTGCTATATGCTTTATCATAATTAAATGGCTATATGCAAAATCACTATGGCACTGTTATGTTCATGCTGTCAGAATTTGTACAAATTCTCATGAGAGTGGGAACCATGTTTGTTGGTGCATTTCTTTATCCAAGCTAGTAACATAGTTCTTGTTGCACAATAGCTGAATAATAAATATGCGTGAAGGAATGGATGAATAAATAGATATGTGGATGGATGATGACCATTGGTAGTAGGAGGAAGAGATGTAAATCTGGGTGAGAGCTTTCTTAGGTCCAAAAACATCATAACAGACACATCTAAAATGAATACTTTGTAAATACAATTTAACGAACATAAAAGTTAAGAAAATTGTTTTAAAATGGCTGTGAAGTCATGAACTTCAGAAACTAAGGTGGCATTAACTTTGTCTTTTGATTAAATTTCAGTTTCAAAAGACACTTAATGAGCACTCATTGTGTTATTACTTGCTCTGAGGATCATAGACACTTGAAACGTATTCTCTACACTTAGTTCCCAGCATGCATCATCCAGCAATCGTGATCCAAGTTACATATGAACAAGTGAGTTAGTGATCACTGCGGAGCATTAGCAGTCTGGTTTGCATCATGAAAGATGATGTATACCCATGAACACTGGTGCAATTTTAAAGAAAGTGGAGACTGAGCAAATATCCTGTGAGCCTCTGGGTTCTGGTGAGAAGAGAAAAGAACTGAGGATATGGTTAACACAAAATATTTGACTAAAATCCTACTATTTAAGAGATGCCATGCTCATTTAAAAAAAATGAAACATACTATTAGTTGATAGTATTGAACTTCTAGCAATGCCCAGCAGATTATTATCCATGACAGGAGCTAAGATACTCAAATGTTCTCAGTCCCTTACTACTAACACAGGGGCGCCATGTAAAATTGTACCTGGACGAGGTTATGAAAACAGAGTAGGTAGCACTAGAAATGACAAAGTTCATCTTCTTAATAATAAAGATAGCACTTACTTTGTTGAATGCCAGACCAGGTAATTCTTCCTAGAGCTGAACGTGGTGGTATATACCTGTGATCACCATTACTTGAGAGGCTGAGGCAGCAGAATCAAGAATTTGAGACCACGTGGCCTACACGATTCCGTATCAAAAATACAATACAATAAATATTTCCTAGTTTTCATTTGCTTCTTCATAGTTTTGGCTTTTTAACCTCTATATGTATTCATAAGCTCAAACTTATTTGTACTGTTAGCAGAACCTTCTATAATTAACTTTTAAACCGGTAACAATGCTGTTTCACTCATATTAAAAACCAAAAGGCAGTCTTTAAGTGTGCTTAATGAGAGACAAATGGAATGTTATTTCTTTTTCAATAAGTAAAAGCAATGCAACGTTACCTGCTGATTACAGAAGAGGAAATATTCCCTCTTTAATTTTCCTCCAAAATTCAATGAAGGCGTGTTTAGGATGAAATAGATAACACTGGATCACCAGCTTAATCTTCATTCTAGCAAATGGACAAACCACAAAGGACTGAAATGCTGACAAGGACAGAATAGCTGATTCTTCTCACTAAGAAACTCAGTTTTGCTGATGTGAATCCACAGCACTGATTAGGTCACTGAAAATTTACCCTGAGAGTCCCAACGTTTCAGGGTGTCCCCTCTACTGGGAAAAGAGAGGAAAGGCTTACATGACACATGTCAGATGGCTTCCACCTCTGTACGATGCATTAGAAAAGGCAGAAAGGAAGGAGAATAAGTCACATTTTACAACCTGCGTTTGATACACGAATCAGTGTGTCTTATTGCAGTGGGGCAGCGGAGGCATAAAATATTAATGCTGTTGATATAGTAAGACTAATCACACCTATAGTTCATTCATCCATTCATTCAACAAATACTTACCAAGCATGCACTATAAGACGAGAACTGTCTTTGCCATTGAAGATATAGAAATGAACCAATTCTCTACATTTTTAGAATACATATTTTTTGTTAGGGAGAGCAACACATATTCTATATCTTATAAATGCCAGGAAGCAGAATAAGCCTAGTTAGGATTATAAAGAGTTGTGGTGATAGAGTCTTTTCCCTGGGTGACCAGGAGAAGTCTGAGCCAGTGAGGTTTGCTCATTGACCTGGAGTAAGTTAAGCAAATGAGCATGGAATTAGCTGACAACACCAAATCCAGATCCCTGAGGCGGAAGCAGTCCACTGCATTCCAAGCCTCTGCCCACCAGTTCCCTGCAGGTAACGTGAGCAAGGAAGAGGCTTCAAAAAGGAGGTTAGCTATGTCGCCGTGCTCTGCTCCTCTGCCTAGCTTTTTGAAAACTAGTCTTTACATCAAAGATGACAATTAGACAAAAGCATGAAGAATTTAAATGTTGAAGGATCCTGTTTTCAGCTTGGAAAGTATCACTGGTGGCTGATCGTGGACAACAGAACATAGACAGGGACAAGAGTGAAGTGCAGTCACTTCTGTAATCCGCGGCCAGGAGAGGATGGAGGCTCAGACTGCACCTTGTGTGAGGATGTGTTTGGAAACAGAGCCAGCACCAATGTGCTTTGCTGACAGACTGAACCAGGCCCAGGACAGAGAAATCAAGGCTGACTTCCAGGATTTTGGCCTGAGCAACTGAGCAAATGTTTGCAATTTATTTGGAAGAAGACTACAAGGAAAAGATCCAGTATGAAGACAAAATAGGAGCTTGCATTTGGGTTAGAACCTGTTGGAACACTATGCAGATATTTGGAGTGGACACGTTCATAAAATGTGAACTAGAAATACCTGTTTCTAGTAGAACTAGAAATAACTACTGAGTAGACATTAGATGTAGGAGTTTGTGAAGCTCTCTGTGCAGGAAGTTTATCTCCTAACAAACCAATAACCAAGATAATTATCAATGCAGGCAACATACAAACTTAGTCTGTAATTGTATCTGCTCAAATCATATTAACATAAATTTATTAGCATAAATTTATATGTGGCAGGTAGAGGTCTTATTCTTTTCACTCTTGATCAATATGAAGCACCATGAAGACTTGACATAATATGGCCAAAACAATGAAGAATGTCAAACTATTTTTCTCTTTTGATAAAAACTCATGAGGATTAGAGAAAAACATGAATCTAAATAGTGAATGACTTGGATGTATGCTGAAGGTAAAGATAAAGTAAGTGCATGTGGATAGAATTTATAAATTGTGGGATACACAGGAGAAATATTAGTTATAATGTGAGAACACTTTGCATACCCTCTCCTTGGTGTTGGGCAGAAAAGCAAGAACACAGGAAATGATTTATCAGGCCTCCACTGATGGAATGTCTGTTGAAAGTGGAGTGGTCCTCTTTCTTAATGTCATGTAGTTACTCACATTTTCCACATAAATTAATTACCCTGCAGTTTATTTGATGTTGCCAGGTTCAGGAAGAAAGTTGAAATGCAATACATGAATGGTTTACCATTGTCTATATGTTGCCTAAAACACATCATTCATACTATGCTATTGCAGAGAATTCTACTGGATTAAAGAAACACAGTTTAAGAGTTGATACTTTATTCTCAATTAGAATTTACGGCAGGGCATATGTTTTATGAAGGACTTTAGGATTCATCTTTTATTTTTACATAAAGTGAAAAAAATCTATAGTCAGCTAAATATATGTAAGAGAACAGGAGGTTTCTGATGGGTTGGCTTAGTGGTTAATGAAGCACTCCAGGAAGCTGCAAAGATCTGAAAGTTTGGAAAACAGAAATGAAAGACCAGCAGATCAATCTATTTTATGGTACAGTATAGCTCTTATGGAACTGACTGGTTTTGCATGGAGAAGACCTTGATGAGGACAAGGGAAGAGGTTTGATCTCTCAGAAGGTAGTTTATGGATGCAGAAATTTCTTCTTAGCTTAAAATCAAGAAAAGAAATAACAAAGATAAGGGAAACAAATGCACTGATAGATTAATATAATTTTGACACAAATTAATTTTAAAAATAAGAAACTTTCAGTAGGAGAACTAGGAATGAAAAAAAGGCATGAGTAATACACAAAAAAACAGAAATGGATTTAGCAAACCATGGGTACATGCTTCTGATAACCCAAAAATTAATGAAAATATTCCAATGTTACCTTTAAATAATTAGCAAGAAATGTTCAGTTATGGAATGTCAGAGAGTCACAGATAGTTCTGGAAAGTAATTTTCCTTGTACCTTTAGGCAGAGTTCTTTAGACTTTTTCATCCGATAATTTTCTTTTGGACAATTTACTTAGTGTTCTCCAATAATATTAGCAATCTGAAATGAGTCATCTGAGAGAAGTATAGCAACATGTCATAAAGATGTTCACTGCAGTATTATTTACAATACTTAAAATTAGAAGTAAACTAAATGTCTCAAAGAAGAAGACAATGAATAAATGCAACACTAAAACCAATGACAATGAAGTCTAAGATGAAACACTTGAAACAAAGAGAAAGAATTTTCAAATTTTCACTTCCCAATGTTTTCTATGTGTAAAAATGAAAGCACTGGAAAAATCTTGAAAGACAATTTTGACAGGAAGAAAAATACTTGTATTATATGATCTGAATGTTAGAGATTTCATCCTGTCTTATTATCAGTTTTATGTTTGATCTTATGCTTGAGATAAAAAGATAAGAGAAAAGTTGCTAAGAGGGGCATGTTTTCTCTTCTGATCCAAAATTACTCACTGAATTCCAGGATATCTGAAGGATGGGAGGAAACATTTCACTCATCAGCCAGAAAAATCACACTTAGAGGTAAAATGCATTATTAAAGAGAATGAAAGATGTTACTTAATACTGAAAAGTCCATTTAGGTAGAAAATTTAACAAGTCTAAATGTTCCTTAATACATGAGTCACATAAAGAATAGCATCAAAATTATAAATAAGTCATTGATAAATTCATAATCATGATGAAAACAATTATTACAGCTTTTTAAATTATCGATAGATAAAGCAACAAGATTGATAAAAATATATATGTATAGAAAAACATGGAAAGAGATATGTTATAATATGAATATTAATAGATTCCTTTCCTCAAAATTCAGACAGTATTTTTCCCAAACATATGAGGAATATTAACTAGTTCATAAAACAAGTTTTAACAAATATTACAGAATAGATAATATGCAGACTGTATTCTTTGACTGACTGCAATTAAGTTACAAGTTAATGCAAAAAGAATTTTTTTAAAAACTTACAATTCAAAACAGTTTGATAAAAGTCAAAAAAATATTAGTGATAACTCAAATAATTCTAAGCAAAATATGAGGCAATTACATATCAAAAGTTGTGAGATATTGCTTAACACTTTGGAGAAATTTATAATCTTTTATCTTATATTTTAAAAGAAAAACTATTGATTCAATTCTATTTAAAAAGGTATTAAACTCTAATAGAACAAAAACAATGAAACTGATGATTAAATTAATTTTAAAAATCAAGGAAGAAAGAAAATAGACACCATGGAACTCACCAAGTTGTAACATGTGTCTGGCAGGCCAAACACAGAAGCAGGGTGAGAGAGGCCAGCGCCCCTTGTGGGAAGCTGGGAAGCAGGGCTTGGGCACAATCCCTTGTGTGCGACTGTGACCAGGGAATGTGACACCGCCTAGACACTGAGCTGCAGCTGAGCCTTGAACAGGAACACATTTAAATGAACTGAAATCGCAAATGAGAGGTGGTGAGCCATTCCTGTGAAAGAGGCACTTGATCCGGAATTCACTAGCTTCCCCTCCAGAAGACTTCGCACCCCTGCTTCTGCTCTGCAGCCCACCTCTCCGAGCTCCCTGCACTCAGGAGCCCGAAGCAGACCCTAGGATGCTGGGGAGAAGGTGGGGGTTGGGACATGCCCATCGCTGCTGCTTGGTAACGAGTTACAATATCTACATGCTGAGCAGCTGACCCCACTACAGTTACTTTCCTTACAGGGATTAGACTCCAAGAAATGTGATCCAAACACACTTAATTCCAAGTCGCAGAACATGTACCTCCATCACCTTCTTCCTCCTCTGGGCTTTTGAGTTTTCCTATCTGACGTCTTCTTTACTGACAATGATTTCAAATTGAATAAACTCCACATTGAAGGAGAATATCCAATATATTCTGGGGAATTAAAGAGCATCTACAGAAAGGAAGTTTCTGACACATGAGTTTCCAGAGATACCAAATTAAGGTCAGTCAAGACCAGTCATAATCCTGGTGTGGGGCAACAATCCAAGCTTCTCTCCAAGCCCTGCTGGAGTGAGGGCCTCTCCAGCTGTATGGAGTTGGTCATTCTGCTCCCTCCTGACCCTGATCCATGTGGGCCTGACTGGTCCTCTGGTACCATACCCTTCTCTAGCCCAGGTCTGAGGAGGCTGATGTGTCAGCAAAGACCTCAACTTTACACAGTGGTATATTCCCAACACCCCGTCTGCTCTCCCCCAGTGATGCGAAACTCTCCTATGATCTCCCATCACGGGGCTGCCTGACCCAGCCTTCCAGTGTCCAATGCGTTCATCCTCCTTACTCGGGCATGAGGCTTCAGATTAGAGGAGCCAGACTACACCAGTTGGGGGGGGCCAGACACTCTGATTCCTCCCCGTCCTCCCATGCTTCCAAGGGTGACCTCGCTCCCTCTCCCTGCATTGTATCACCACCTCCACGGGAGACTCTCGTCCCCTCTCCTCAGGCCCACCTCCTTCTCAGGAGCTGGCTTTGTTCATTCTACAAACAAAACCATAACATGCCTGCCTCTCTGGCATCCCCACCTCCTAAATGCACCTAAGTCTTAAGATTTACCTCTCCCAGGTGCCTAAACTCTTGCTCATTATTTTCCACATCTACCTCATGTAGCTGAAGTGGACGGGAGCCTTAGGCTTGGAATCTGGATTCCAAGTCTCCCTAACAAAGGTGAAATGCTTATATCATGTTTGATATTGCTTGCTATTTATGCATCTGTGATCACAGTGTTTTCTGCATTAAATTTATTTTATTCCTTAACTTCTGGATTATAAAAGTTATATTGACTTGTATATCATTTATAGATTAAACCAATGAAGTAATACAAAAGAAAAGGTAATATTCTCTAGGCACTGCTCTGCTCCTCCAACCCCTCAGTCTACCATAACCCACATTAGCAATCTGGTCCCAACCCTGTTTCAGGAGTGGTATAATGTCATGCATAATACTCCACAGCATACTGCACTGGCATAGCAGTGATTCATTCTATGAGAGGTGCACAGTATTGCAAAGTAGGTCTGACTCTAACCCAATAGACCTAAGAGTGCCCCTTTGATTAGCTGAAGGCAGGAAGTTCAGCCACACTCCATTGGATGCCAGGTCTTTTCCCCACCATAAGCAATGTCATGATTGCTTGTCTTGAGATTATATCCTTATAAGCTAGTGCTGTTTTTAATTCTACAGGATAGATGCTTAAAATGTAACTGCTGAGTTCAGTAGCATTTATATCTTTAATTTTAAGAAATATTTCCAAATTTGTTTTGGAAATATTTGGGCTTTCCTATCACATCAGCAGCTAAGTGCCTTCATCCTTTCTGTCTTAGAGGCTATCATTTTTCTGAAATTTTTGCCAATCTGATTTCACTGTTGTTTTAATTTCCACTTCTCTGACTCTCACTAAAATTTTACACATTTCTGCTTATTGGTCCCTATAATTGCTCTTTCATCTTAGCAATTTATTTAGATTATTTGTCATGCTGTAATCCACCTTAGGAGATTCTTATATATGAGGGCAGGCAACCTTTTGTCATATGTGTTAAAACTATTTTTACAGTTTTCTGATTCTCAGTTGAATCTGTTTATCCTTCTTTGCCACACACAAAAATGTTTAATCTTTGGGCAGTTGAAAATGTCCAGTCTTTTTCATTCATTCACATTACATATTTAATTTACATGCCTTCTCCAACCTAGTTTGCCAAAAGCTTACTAGTATTTTAAAGACCACAAAGTTGTCATTCTCTTCTAAAGTCAACCATATATTTTGACTGCTGAGGAATAGTCTCATCTGTTTTTGTTGGTTTTGTTTTCCCTTTTCTCATTTAACAACCTTTATGTATCAAACCTGGCAAGTCTATTAAGACTGTTATTGGGGGGAAAAAGTTCATCTGGAAAGTGAAAATAGACCAGAAAATATCAATTGTAAATTTTGCACTTTCTTATACAGCTAAATGATTTTAGATTCGAGTGGATTTTGCCTAACATCTTACTCTCACTTTTTGGAATAAAAAGTCATGGTATCTGTGGAACTCCATTTATCCCCAAACTGGCAGAAATATATTCTCTTTCTCCTCCCACTACATATCTTAGCAATATTGGCCCATGGACTAGGAGTAATGGAAAGGAATTATGATTGACATACTTAGCAGAAGAATGACAATATGTCGAAGGAGAACTGAGATGGTATTATGTATATTATGAGAAAAATGTTAGATTCTCTTGAGTGTAATGTATATTTAACACAGACAGAGTTAAATAATTTAAATGTGATTTTAATTTGAATAGTAACAGGAAACTTACACATATTGCTAATTATAGAAGACACAATAGGTTTATTTTATTTTCCTCCCTGTTTGCCCAGAGATCACACTGAAAGATAACAGAGAAGAGAAATATATAGAGAATGAAAACTTTTTAAAGAAAAGAGAAACTTAAAAATAAAATTCTATCATTTTTTCCCATCACTATAAATGATGTGAAAATTTATAGAAAACAAACTTTCCTATACATAAAGTTGGTTAAGATAGAAATGGAAATGTAACTTTATCAAAGAGACAAGTCCCTGAGCTGGGGCTGGTAAATGTGAACTGAAGCTTCTTTGTTCCAATTATTTGCTTCCATTTGGACCCAGAATCAGGTCCCAGACTGGAGACTGCTGGGCATGTGGGGTCTCAGGCTCTGAGGTGCCCCCAGACTCCCCTGAGATATGTCTCATATCCCTAGTTGTGGTGTAAGTGGGACGTTCTCCTCAATCTTTGTCTTAGCAAGTTGTCCCCTAATGTTCAGTGTCTTTAGAGCTGCTTTTCCCTCTAGTAAGCAATGCGAACTCAGACCTCAAAGGTAGGTTTAAAAGACAATAATTTTTAACCAGCTATAAAGTGTTGTACATGTTACATGCAAATTAGTTCACACGCGGCCTCACTGAGCACAACTTCAAGCCAGGCAGTAGGCAAGTTCCCAGCTTTATGTTAAAGTGGATTTTTTCTTCTTACTCTCTTTCTGATTATTTATATTTATTTGTATTGTTTTGTTTAATTGCATGTTGTGTTTCGTACATCTTGTGTTATTTTTGAAAAGTGGCATTTAATGAAGTGAAACTGAACAGGTAACTGTCAAGAGGGGATGACAGTCTGTTAATTTATGTAAAGTATACGCAACCAGATGTTCTAGAAAATACTTCTGTCAGAAATAAAGAATCCCACAAATACAATGCTGCTTTTAATAAACAGGTGATGGTTGCATGTTGTGATAAGAATTTTTTTCCAGGAATATTTCTAGAGCTCAACCTATGCCCAAGTGCCAAGAGCCAGGTGGCTGGTGTGTGCTGGTCACTGGAAATAAGAAGTACCAAGGAAAAATCCGGTGTGATGAGTGTAGCTCCTGTGCTTGAAAAACTGAACTTTCAGGCCCCAAAATCTTATTGTCCAAGAACAGAAACTCTTTTTATTCGAGTGATTGCTATTTGTATACTGCTAGCCCTATATAGGTCCTAGTCAAGCAAATGGACAGAGCTCATCCACTAATATCAGTTTCCTTGTGTATGGGTACATCAATTGCATACATCACGATATCCTTAACCTAACGGTCATAAAGTTTATTGCCCTTATCATCTTCCTTATGCTGAATTTCCTCTCATGCTTTTCCAAATTAATATATAACAATATCCAGATGCCGAATGTGGTCTTAAACATGCAACTTAGTTGTGAAATTTGGATGAGCCAGTTGCCATAGCCCTAAGATGCTTTAGCTCATCCAGTTGCAGCTGGAATACTTTTCTTTGGGAAAAATTTAATGTAGCAAAAAAGAGCTCCCAAATTAAATTTGTTTCTTTAGGAAGATAATAATTGCAAGACAAAAATGATGGATGCTTTTCGCTGCTTTTTTCTCTGTAGTATTTAGGTGTCACAAGGAATAACCTAAGCATTGCTGGAGTTTGGTCAGGAAATAAGCTCTTAATGGTTAACCAGATGTGTTCTTATGGTACCTGGTCAAGGTCACCGCTACATGACCTCAAAAGATGGTTCATGTCCCCGATAGGGGATGTACTACTATGCATGAACTCGTCTAATATTTATCATTCCATTATTTATATTTCATAATTCTCTTTTCAGAAACACCCCCTTTCAGCATGCAGAGCGCTTTGGCCTCCAGTGATAGAGCAGCATCACGTGCTGCAGGCCTGCGAAGCCTTCACGTTGGGCCCACTGCGTACAACATGAAGAGGGGTTGCCTCACATCAGTATGCAAATGAACATATCAACAGTCTGTCTTGTCAAAATCCATTGTGTCACAATTATTACCACAAGTCTCACTTTGCTGCCAGGAATTTTACATCCATGACAGCTACAAGAAGATGAGCTCTTTTCTTCTCCCTCATTTTTTTTTTCTATCAGCATATGGTCTACCCTATCCAGCAGAGTGAGCCAATATAGAGCAAATGAGCCTCTCCTTTAGATGAGGTCATAAGAAAACAACACCACTCAGCAAGGAGAATTTTAGAAGAAATCGAAAGAAAAGGTTGTGCAAGGACACCATGCAGCAGCTTTCTCTAAGAGTCCAGCACCACTTCCCCATGGTGCAGTGTCTCTTGTGGACTGAGAATGTTGCTCCAGTAACTCACAGGTGAGGAATTTTCTTCTAAGTCCCATTTCTACACTGAGGTTGTTGTCATAGCTACAACATGTGTAGACCAGCAATGAGGTTCATTCTAGGCAGTGAGGACTGAGAACAGGAAAGATATAGCCTGTGGTGTTTGATCCCTGCTTATTTCTAAGAACTTTATTTTTACTCCACATATCTTATCTTCTACTTCTTAATTAGCATCCTGGAGAGCACATGGATGAAAAGCAAAACAACTTTCAAATACAAAATTTACCTGTAAATCTTTCACTTCTATGCATTTCTGGCCTTAAAGTTACAGTATGCATAGATTAGTATGTCACTTTTTATTTTAACTTGAAGTAATTCTAGGTTGTTCTAAAGACTCTACAAGTCCATGACTTTAGTGTTACCTTTTCTCTGTACTTTGCTGAGTCAAAGTGTGAATGAATCATTAATACAAATCTGTTGTTTAAGTACTCTGGACTGGTTATCTTTCTGTCATTGTAACAAAATACTTGGAATAATTAACTTAAAAAGAGAATGGGCTTATTTTGGCTTTCCATTTTAGAGGTTTTTATTCCCATGACCTTGGGCCTGTAGCAAGGAAACACATCATGGCAGGAGTACATGGCAGAACAAAAAGGCTTACATCATAATCTGGAGGAAAAAAGAAAGAAAGTGAAGGAAACTGGGGTCCCACCACCATATTTGAAGTTCACTTACAAGGACTTAAGGGTCTCCCACTAGGCCACCTCCTACGGCTTTCATGACTTCCCAGTAATGCCATAGCCTGGTGACCAACACTTCTCAGTCCATGAGTCTTTGGAGAACATTCAACATCCAAACTACTCATACCCTATTCAACCCCTTATCTAAGAGAATAAGAGAGACTACTCTGAATTTCTCAGCCTAGTTTTCTAATATAACCCCAGGTTGGAAGTACATTTTATGTCATGTACCATTGTATACCTGTATGTAAAATCAAATGAAATTTAGAAGTTTACTTATACTTTTTTAGTTTTTGACATTTTCTATTACATTCTACTATATTCCTTAATTGATTTTCTTTATTTTATTAAAAACACAATATCAAACTCAAGCCACACAAATTGTTTTCACAGCTTACCATGTGAGTGCTTCCTTAGCAGAGAGTATGTGGTGACATCGCACAAGGTCCTGGAGTCTTGAGAGGCCCGTGACATGACAGCCTCTGGTGGACATTTACAGTGTCACTTTTCAGTGTCAAAATAGGGGAAGAAAGTTATCACTTAGAGACTTCTAGAAAAACAGACATTTTGTCTCAGTTATTACAATAATAGCATTGAAAAATTCTAAATAGTAGGAAAGATGAAACAAGCATTTGAGGAAAAATATCATCAACCTGAATTATAGCTGCCTTAACAGCTATCTTCTTGGTGACTGTTCTGAACAATGACCTGGAAAGGGGAGTTCCAAGCTAGCTGAAATCCCCAAGTGAGACAGGTGTCATGTGAGTACTGGCATGACCACCTACTAGATGTATGTGTCTTCAAATTTCTCAGCCTCCATGAATCTATACAGGGAGAGGAAAGACACTGCTCATTTCACAGAATTGCTGCAAAAGAAGTGAAGGCACCCAGTAAGGACAGCAGGGAAGAAGGTCTGAAGAGGCCTTTGGGAGCGTCTGGGGAAGAGCTGGTGACTTCGGTGATGGCATTGCCCAGCAGTTCATGGTGATAGTGACCATGCATCTCTGCTGGGGTCAGAGAACACCTTCCCCTGAAGGTATGACCCGCAGGTTCTCTCCCACAGTAGCAAAGTCTGTGTGAGAGGGTGAGTTCTTAGACACACAGGGCCCTCGGCATACCTGTGACGTAGCCCGTGCTGTGAGCATGGAAATCCACTCTCCTCCAGGGAGCACCACAGGAAGGCGATGACTCAGGCAAGGACTGGCCGTCTCTCTCCACCAATTTTCTCCTCCACAGACACCCGAAGTGATAGCTGTGTGCCTCACAGTCTTGTTGTGAAATCCTTCAGGAGAGAGCAGAAATCTGAACAAGCAAGAACTTGTGTGGAAAGAGAGAAAGACAGCACGGCCCGCACCATGCATGCGGAGCACAGGCTCGCCCAAGGTGGTGTGGGCACCAAGAGGCACCAAACGAGGAGGGCATCTTTGATGTAGCCTTCGTGCTTTTTGTCCATGGCCTGTCCCTTGCTACTGCAGCCACATTAAGTTTGGACATTTACAGAGAAACCACACAGCGGAGCTTGCACTCTCTGCTTCTCTTGCTGCCCGGCCATCTCCCTATGTCTGTGTGTGCCTCTTTGACTACTAATAGATATTCATTTTTCCAGTCTTTTTATTTGCAGATTATAAAAGGGAGGGCTTCACCAACACCTCCAAACATAACAAGTCACTTATAATTCAGAAGTGTACGGAAGGGTGTGAGCAGTGTCTCTGTGATAAGAAAAAGAGACAGCGAGAGATATGCTCACTTGTAAATGCTGCAAAATGACCCAAACTTCTTTCACTTTACTGTTTTTATTGAGTTTTACTTGTTTTAGGGTTGGACTAAGTGTGAGAGTCCACGTACACCCCTGCTTCCCCAGGAGCTGACTGGGAGCATCAGGGGACCAGGGCTGTCCCCTTGGCAGCAGGAGTTTCTCCCCTTCAGCACCGTAGCTGTCCCCTTGACCCCACTCCCATAATTCTCAGGGTCCCGGAGTTGCCGATCTCCTGTCTACACTCCTCCCCTCTTCTCTCAGTGAGCAGAGTTTCAGATGCCAGTGAGATGGCAAGAAACCAAAACACTCTCACTCTCATATGGCCACATTCATTCTAGAATAGAGAAAAGCCAGAATGTTTGTACCAGTCAGTGCTAAGAAAAACCATTAAGCCAGGCAAGGCTCTTACCCAAAGGATCAAGAGGACCTTGGACTGAACATGCCAGGCCAGGAGGTAGGAAGTGCTAGTGGCCTGGGGTACTGACTGGGACGACTTGAGCAGCAACATTCCTGGGAGGAAAGAACCTCAACAGGAATGGAAAGAGATGAGAGCTGAGAAGCCACTGGGCCAGTCCTTCGCGGCACAAAAGGTGGTGACACAAACTGTGCAGGTTACTCTGGGGGAAAGTTGTCTATGGAGAGAAAAAGACTCAGAGTCACAAGCAAGGTGCAGGCCTCGGCAGTTCCCACTCCCCAGCGGTGGCACTACCACGGATCGCTTTCTTTTAAAAATAACTGTACTGAGGCCCAGTATATGTTCTAGAAAATGCACCCATTTTCAATACCCAGCTCAATGGCACTTGATAAATTTAATGTCACTAAGTAATCACCACAGTATAATTTGAGAATATGTCCACCATCCTGAAAAGGAGCTTTATACCCCTAATGGTAATTCCCCAACCCCAGCTTTCCTTTGCCTTTTCTAGACACTTTTAGAAGTGGACTCACAGAATATATCATACTTTGTGTCTGGCTACTTTCACAGTCAAGATTTGGCCACATTTTGGTGTATGTCAGTATTTCATACATTTTAACTGTTGGATAATAATCCATTATACAGTGCACCAACTTCTATTTTGGTGGCAGGCACCTGAAAGCACAGTGCTCCCTTCTTGCCTGCCTTGAACACCTGTTACATGGCGAAGGAAGATGAGAGATGAACGTGCACACTGGAAGTGGCACTGGCAGGTGACACTGCTAGACATGGTTCATTTTGTGAATTATCGTCCCTTCAGTGTCATTATCTTGCCCAAGTCTACATGATAATAATGGATCAATCTTGTAACTAAAGCCAGCATTAATGTAGGGTAAAACATTAGTTTGTGAGCATAATTTATTCTGGTAACATGCTTATAATCCAAAGTACTTGTATATCAAAATGAGTGTCCTTATAAGAAATAACAAAAACTCAGATAATTTGTTCCATAAGCCAAACAAATTCATCTAAAAATAATTACATTACTGTAAATGCAATGTAATTAAAAATTATAAATAAAATACAAAATAAAAAGGAAATATACAAATCAACCTGCACTTATCTTGGAAAATCTTCATGGCCATTGTGAGAGAGACAAGAGAGAGGAGGGCCATTGTGTAGGACAACTTTCACTATTACTAACAGAATCACTGCTATCTATAGGTAGTAAAATCTTTTTCTTTTCATGCAGCTTTAACAAGGAATCTGTTCAATGATACATGCTTTTACCTCTTTTTGAGAATTTCACAGAAATATGACATTACATTGTTGTGAAACAGATTCATCATTTGCACAGTTACAGTCATATTCAGGTGATGCTTTTCTACAAAATCTTGCATTATTTCCCACATTTTGCCTGTCTCTCTCATCTCATTTGAAGAGAAGAATTCCTCTGTCTTTTTCTGCTCCTCTGCAGATGAGATCTTTCCCACAGTGCCTTGCTGTTAGGAGACAATCATCCACAATCCCATGGCAAGAGAGAGAACAATCATTGACTCAGTTGTAATCACGCACTTCTCATATTGCAAGACATTGCTCATTTATCAAGTTGAAATTTACTAGAAATGTTTGCTGTTCTTGTGCAACACTCATAGAACAAGTTACTCACAGTCCAAGGTTTATCGTACTGCCTTTTAGGCTGCTGTGTCATTGTGTTGCCTCTAAGTCTCATCCTGCCCAAGTTTCTGGATGGGACAGATTCAAAGGTTTCCTCGAACACTTTGACCCATACAACCGTCACGTGGCAGAGGGAAGATGCAAGTATGAGTCTGGCCGTCAAGCATGCGTTCTTTGGTAACAGCTCCTTCTCTCTCCTTTTCTTCACCACGCTAATGAGTAATGAACTAAGTCAAGCTGACTCACAGGCAGTGAACAGGGAGGAAGGTTTGTGTGCAGAGTCGCAGATGCATGTCAGGTATTTTCCCATTCGCCAGTGCTCAGTTCACACAAAAAGGGTGAAAGCAGGATTCAGCATCCCCTTGATCAGACCAAGATGTTGATTTCCCAGAGTCACTAGGAAAGTCCTGGTAAGCACAAGGACAGTGTAGTACTGAGAGCCTCCCTGGCAAAGTGTGCTCAAAGACAGGCTCTTCCTACTTTGCAGTAGGAACTCACCCTGCGGAATAAAGAATTCAACCCTGGAGATGGAAGATAACATGAGCCAGTTCAGGGCTTCCTGGAAACACTTGGTAGGTACAGAAAGATTGAACGATGAAATGAATAAGCAACTGAACAAAAATTCATGTCATGTTTCTCTCCATTCTTGGAGATGGCAGAGTTGGAGAAACTCAATGCAGTTCTACTTTGTCCTCTAAGTTAGTGAGTAATCAGCTAGGGAAGTACATGAATGCTGGTCCAATCTCCATATTTCTTGCCCTCCATGCTTTCCACTCAATGCTATTGGTTTCACTTGCCTATCAAATTCTTCCTGCATCCACCTGTGTCTCTTCTGCCTTTCTCTCCATCCTTCTCCAATCACCTGACTTCTAACTCTACTGGGATCACGTCTGGCCTTGGCACTAGCTGGCCACCGGGGCTCTTGCTTCCTTCCTGAGGTCGAGGACTGCTTCACCCAACAGATATTACTTTGCCCCAGTGGCTCAGTCTTATGACTCTGACCCTAAGCTACAGATGGTCTAGTACCTGTCCTGCCCTTTGATCTTCACAGGGAGCCTAGGTTCTTGATGATACTGTGATGTTACTCATAGATTTGGTGCTTCAGGCTGCCAACCTCTGTTCAAAAGAAAAGCCCATTCCTTCAGTTCGAGGAAACTTTCTCCATTCTCTCTTCTCTTGACTACAGTTTTTTTTTTAACTCTCATCTAATTACATACCCAGACTTGTCATTTAGTGAGCGTTAGAAATTATTTAGACAAATTTCAATTTTAGAATTTAGTAAACTCATTTTATCATTAAGTAGACTGAAGGGAAGTGAATTTTTCACTTGAAATCCTATTTTGACCTTCATGTACTATGTGAAAATACCTACACTACTTGATATCAAAAAAGTTGAGCATTGCAAGTTTCACTGACTCTTCAGAAATTTTGATAGCTATGATTACCCAATTCAATTGATTTTGTGTATCTTGAATATCTGTGATTTTAGCTTATGGTTTCTGTCTTGATATGATCATAACCATCTTTACCATTTAACATAATTTTCTTTCCACTTATTTATTGAGGTTAATGTAATTTCCAAAAAAATTCACGTAAGTTTATTAAGTAATTGCTATGGTGAAAAAATCCAAATGAGATAATGCAGTGTAGTCATGCAAAATTACATTTGATGCTAATGTGTCCTCTAAAAAAAAACTCCCATGAATATTTGACTGCTTCTCTTGTTTCACTTAATGAAGATCCTCACTACTCCACATGTTTAACTAACTGAGATTTCTCTGGGCTTCTGTGCCAGACTCCAAAGCTTTTTGTTGTTGTTGTTTTTATTATTTGTTTATTTGTACATTTTTCCAGAACAAAACAGCCTTAGGATGAATTTTTATCTACTTCTAAATTATGTATTCCTGAAATTTGTGAGCACTAAGTATTTTTGTTTTGTAAACCAAAAGGTCAAGTAGCAAATTAGTTTCAAAACAATAGCAGAATGTCTATCAAAATGTGTCAGTTTAATTTCTTATACGGATACACAGAAGGCAGAGTCCACAGAAGATATTCTTTTTTATTTTAATTAGAAAAAGCTGGGAAAAAAATAATAAAACAGTTTAAAAACAGGCTAGTAGAGAGCAACAATAATCAACACATTGCACACTGTTATATTCACAGTAGTTGTTCAGAGTACAAGATATAGGCATGAAACTTTGTCCAGAAAATTATGAGCACAAAGCTTTCCCCTCAGTGAACCAAGAGAAAACAACTGTATAACTACCTTAACTGTTATATATATATTTTTCTTTATTTTCCCTTTCTTCTTTTCCCTTTTCTCTCATCACAGTTTGTCTTTTCTTTTGAACAATTCCTTCCCTATTCACAATCTCTATTGTACATTTCTGGTCTTGTTTATTCTTTCAGATTTTCACATTAGTGAGATGATGTTTACACAAGTGGGTTCAATTTGTTTCACTTACAAGTATGGTCATGAGTTGCAACCATTATAAAAGTCTCAAGTTTATCTTTGTTTATAGCTGAGTAGTACTCCATTATATATATAAAAAAAGACACTTCTTTTTCATCCATTCCTCAGTTGAAGGGCATTTGGGTTGTTTCCAGGATTTAGCTATTATCAATTGTGCTGCTACAAACATGGGTTCAGCAGCACAGAACACGCCTGGCAAGCACAAGGCCCTAAGTTTGATTCCCAGTAAAAAAAAAAAAAAAAGAGTGCACCTATTTCGCAGTGCTATGATGTTTTCAGTTCCTTTGGGAATATGCCCAGAAGTGGGACAGCTGAGTCAAATGGAATTTCCAATTCTAGCTTTTTGAGGAATCTCCACACTAATTTCCACAGTGGTTGCACCAGCCTGCATTCCCACCAGCAGTGAGCATTTCCATCACAGCCCCTCCAGCATTTGTTATTGGTTTAGTTCTTGATGATAGCCATTTTTTCTGGAGTGAGATGGAATCTCAATGTTGCTTTAGTTTGCATCTTTCAAATGACCAGTGATGTTGAATAGTTTTTTTATGTATTTATTTGCCCTTTGTATTTCTTAATCTGAGAAGTGTGTTTTCATCTCAGATGCCCATTTTTAATTGAGTCTTTGAATTCTGAAGACCTGACATTTTTCAATTCTTTGTGGCTTGTCTTTTCACTCTGTTGGTGGTTTCTTTTGTTGTGAAAAATCTTTTTAATGAAGTGATTATCCCATTTGTTAATTCTTTGTAGTGTTTGTCATGCAGTCTGGGTTTTGTTCATGAAGTCTCTGCCTGCACCTATGTCTTCAAGATTTCTACCGATTTTCTCTTTCAGTATATTTAGTGTTTCTGTTTTAAAATTTAGATCTTTGATCCATTTTTACTTTAGTTTAGTGCATGGTGATATGCATCACTCTAGTTTTAATCTTTGGCATGTGGAAAGCCAGTTTTGTCAGCAGTGAACATATTTGGCTCCTTTGTCAAAGATAAGATGGTTTAATGTGTTTGTAGTTATAATCGCACCTTCTAGTTTGTTCCATTGATCCTCAGGTTTGTTTGTTTTTGTTTATTTGTTTGTTTTTGCCAGTAACATGCTGATTTTATCACAGTAGCTTGGTAGTATAATTTCAAGTCAGGGATTGTGATGCCTCCTGATTTGTCTTTGTTGTCCAGAATTGCTTTTGCAATTCTAGGTCTCTTCTGGTTCCAAATGAATTTTAGGAAAGTTTCCTCTAGATTCGTGACATATGTTAAGGATATTTTAACCAGGATTGCATTAAATCTGTTTAACAGTTTGGGGAATAAGGCCATTTTCACTATGTTTGTAGTTATAATCGTACCTTCTAGTCTGTTCCATTGATTCTCAGGTTTGTTTTTTGTTTGTTTTTGTTCCTTTGTTTGTTTTTGCCAATATAATGCTGATTTTATCACAGTATCTTGGTAGTATAATTTCAGGTCAGGGATTGTGATGCCCCCTGATTTGCCTTTGTTGTCCAGAATTGCTTTTGCCATTCTGAGTCTCTTCTGGTTCCAAATGAATTTTAGGAAAGTTTTCTCTAGATCCATGACATATGTTAAAGGTGTTTTAACCAGGATTGCATTAAATGTGTTTAACAGTTTGGGGAATATGGTCCTTCTTCTTATTCATGAGCAATGGATATCTTTCCATTTTCTGATATCTTCTTCGATTCTCTTTTTCAGAGTACTGTAGTTTTCATTGTATAGATCTTTTACTTCTTTTGCTAGCTTATTCCTAAGTATTTCATTTCTTTAGGTGTTGTTATAAAGGGTGCTGTTTCCCTAATTCCTCCCTCTGTGAGTTTGTTGCTTGTGTATAGAAATGCTGTTGATTCTTGAATGTTAAATTTGTATACAGCTACACCACTGAAGTTGGTTATTATATCTATAAGTCTTTTGGTGGAACTTTTGGGGTCTTCTGTGTAGAGTACTATGTCACCTGCAAATAATGATAATTTAACTTTTTCCTTTCCTGTCCTTATTCCTTTTAGTTCAGTCTCTTTTCTTATTGGTCTGGCTAATGTTTCAAGAACTATGTTGAATAGGAAAAGTGATAGTGGACATCTTGTCTTATTCCTGATTTTAGAATGCAAGGTTTCAGTGTTTGACCATTTAGTATGATGTTACTTGTTCATTTGTCATAGATGATTTTTATCAGATTAAGATAAAGACCCTCAATTCCAGTTTCTGTAGGGTTTTCATCATGAATGAATGCTGGACTTTGTCAAATGTTCTTTCTGCATCTATTGAGATGACCATGTGATTTTTGTCTTTGGTTCTGTTAATATGGTGTACTACGTTTATTGATTGCATTGAACCATCCCTGCATCCCTGGTGTGAATCCAACTTGGTGATGCTGTATAATCTCCTTTATGATCTACTACATTGTTTGCCAGTATCTTACTGAGGATTTTTGTGTCTATGTTCATGAGGGAGATTGGTCTGTAGATCTCTTTATTGGTTGAATTCTTCTCTTGTTTTGGAATTAGGGTGATACATTCCTCCAGAAATGATTTTGGATGTATTATTTCTTTTTTAATTTCCTTAAAGAGTTTCAGCATTGGTGGCATTTGTTCTTCTCTAAATTTCTTGTAGAATCCAATCATGAACCCCTCAGGGCTTGTTTTTTTTTTTTTTTTTTTTTTTTTTTTTTTTTTTTTTTTTTTTTTTTTTTTTTTTTTTTTTTTTTTTTTTTTTTTTTTTTTTTTTTTTTTTTTTTTTTTTTTTTTTTTTTTTTTTTTTTTTTTTTTTTTTTTTTTTTTTTTTTTTTTTTTTTTTTTTTTTTTTTTTTTTTTTTTTTTTTTTTGTTGCTGTTGTTTGGTTGGTTTTTTGTTGCTGTTGTTGTTTTGGCAAATTTCTAATTACATTTTCAATTTTTTTGATATCAGGTTATTTAGAATTTTTATATCTCCTTGATTTAGCTTTGGCAACTGAATTGTGTGTAGGAATTTGTCCATTTCTTCTGCATTTTCCATCTTATTAGAATATAGATTCTCATAATAGGTATTGATGATCTGAATTTCTGTGGGATCTGTTGTAATTTTCCCCTTTTCATTCCTAATTCCTTGAATTTGTACTCTCTTTCCTCTTTTTGGTGAGGTTGGCTAATGTTTTATCAATTTTATTTATTTTTTCAAGGAACCAACTTTTCAATTTATTGCTTCTTTGTATTGTTTTCTTAGTCTCAACTGCATTAATTTCTGCTCTGATCTTTATAATTTATTCCCTCCTGTGAGCTTTGGGTTTGATTTATTCTTTTTCAAGAAATTTGATTTTTAATATTTGGTTGTTTATTTGAGTTCCTTCTGTTTTCCTGATGTGAGAGTTTATTGCTATAAATTTGCTTCTTGTGACCACTTTCATAGAACTCTGCAAGTTTTGGTGTGTGGTATTGGCATTATTATTTAATTGTATATATTGTGTAATTTCATGTTTAATTTCCTCTGTGACCCATTGGTTGTACAGAAATGTGTTGTTTAATTTCCATGTATTTGTGTAGTTTTTGGAGTTTTCTTTGTCATTGATTTCCAGTTTCATTGCATGACAGTCAAATAACGTTCAAGGAAAGATTTCAATTCTTCTACATTTACTTAAAGATTTTTGTGGGCTAGTATGTGATCTATTTTTGAGAACATCCCATGTGCAACTGAGAAGAATGTGTATTCTGAAGTTTTGTGGTAGAACACTTTGTAGACATCTACCAAGTCCATTTGTTCATAGGCTTGGTTTAATTCTAATATTTCTTTGTTGATTTTTTTTGTCTAGTTAATCTGTTTGTAAGAGTGGGGTATTTAGGTCCCCCATTATAGTTGTGTTAGTGCTTATTTGGTTTTTCATGTCTGTTAATATTTGTTTTATGTAGTTGTGTGCACCAGTGTTTGGTCCATGTATATTTATGATTGTTATCTCTTCTTCTTAGAGATTTCCCTTAACAAGTATGCAATGACCTTCCTTATCTCTTTTGATCAGTTTTGGTTAAGGTTTATATTGTCTGCAAATAGAATAACTACCCCTGCTTCTTTGAGGGTTCCTGTTGCATGGAGAATTACTTTTCATCCTTTGACTTTCAGTCTACAAATTTCTTTCTGAGTTAAATGTGTTTCTTGAATGCTGCATATTGTTGGATCTTGTTTCTTGATCCATTTTGCCAGTTTGTTTCATTTGATTGGTGAGTTGGGACTATTTACATTGATGGTTATAACTGATTTGTACTGGCTTATCTTTTTCGTGTTATTTTCCTTTTGTTGGTTCCCTTTCTTTCTCCTCTGTTTAATCGCTTGCCCTCCTTGGCAATTTCTTTCTATTAGTATTCATGTGTTTGTGGTCTTTCCTGTCTCTTTCTAATATATACTTCAGATCATTCTGTGTAACTGGTTTGGTGATCATGAATGTCTTCAGTTGCTCATTGTCATAGAAGTATCTTATTTCTCTGTTGAATTTGAAAGATAGTTTTGTAGGGTACATCAATCTGGGTTGAAGATTATTTGCTTTTCAGGCTTGAAATACTTTACTCCAGGCTCTCCTTGAACTGAGGGTTTGTGTTGATAAGTTTGCTGTGATTCTAAGGGGCTTTCCTTTACAGATGACTTGCTTCTGTTCTCTACCTGCTTTTAACATTTTGTTCTTGTGCTGAATTTCTGGAATTTTGATTATTGTATGCCTTGGTATAGACTTATTTTGGTCATGGCTATTTGGAGTTCCATATGCTACATTTATTTGTATGTCAAATTCTTTACTTACATTTGGGAAGTTTTTTGTCATTATTTCTGTGAAAAAGTTTTTAATGGCTTTTGCACTGTGTCCAGCTTTTTCATTGACTCTGATCAATCTTATGTTGTTCTTCTTTGCTTTTGTCCTGTAACTGTTGGATGTATTTTTTACTGCTCCTTGCTATTTTTAAAACATCTTTCTGTTCCTGGTCACTAGTCATAATCCTATCTTCCAGTATTATATCCTTACCTTCATTAAATCTGTTGCATATACTTTCAATGGAATTTTTAATCTCACATATTTCTGTGTGGGTATGTTTCATTGATTCCATTTCTTGTCTATGTGATACATTCATGGTTTTCATCATTTCCTTAAATGCCTCTTTTTTTTATATGTGTCTGCTTTAATTTCTTTAATTTTGATTGCCATTTCTTTTTGTACCTTACCTATTATTTTTTCTATGGCCTCGTCCCTTTATTTTTTCACTTCTGCTGCTATCATTTCAGAGAGTTTCAGGGGTTGCCTTCTGATTTCTTCTATCTCTTTGTGCTCTGGACTTGTACTAGGTGGACTGGGCACTTGGGGTTACATTTTGCTACTTTCTCTTGTCATTTTCTTTTTTTACTTTGTTTTGTTTTCTGTGTTGATGCTTCTAGATTTCTTATGTTAGAAAGCTTTATGTCTGGTGTCAAGACTTTCTTAGGTAACGTCTGTTCCTCAGGGATGTCTTCTAGTTATAGGTGGTTCTTGGTCTTTCTGTCTGTCCCAAGAACATACCTTTCCAACATACTAAGATTATGGAGTTGCTATCTATTTGACTCAAGGCCCATTTCTTTGGTATAGGACGCTGGTAATGGTTATGATCCCTTGCAATCTTGGTGTTGTCATACAGGAGAGAAAAACTGATTAGAGCACGTACAGCATCCTGGTTAAAGTAGTGCAGTTAGCAATAACAATAGACTCAAGCACAGCCTAACTAACTGTGGTAACTATTAGCCTAATATCTTTAACCATAGGTGCAAGTTCTACAGTTGTATAATATAATACAACTCATACTAAGAACTTGTATACAATGATTTTCCACTTAGTAGAGTGATTTTATCCTATTGTGGGAGGGACTTAAGGGTGTAGTGGGTCGGATGGAGAAGTGGATGAGTTTAAATATAGTGCAGGCAAATTTGGTGGGCATAGCATTATCATTCAAATTTTGAGTAATTGCAGGATATAAAGGGGATGGATTGAAAGAGAAAGCCTAGGAGTACTGAAGTGAACCAGAAAGGGAGGAGACGATGTTTGCCCACATGAAAGTCTCATAAAGGTACACAAGACAGTCGATGAAAAGGAGGAAGAGTACAAGTGGAATAATACAAAGGAAAAGTTTGGAGATCTAAATTGAAAACAAGAGGGGAAAGATGCTTGAAA
Source organism: Dasyprocta punctata (assembly GCA_004363535.1). Taxonomy (NCBI): domain Eukaryota; kingdom Metazoa; phylum Chordata; class Mammalia; order Rodentia; family Dasyproctidae; genus Dasyprocta; species Dasyprocta punctata. The sequence continues at coordinate 44,511 of RJWM01003312.1, read as the reverse complement.
AAAGATGGAAATGAGAAAGAAAAGGTAAAAAAAGAAAAAAGAGGAGAAAAAAGAAAAATTAGGAAATAAGATTAATCACACATACAGAGAAAAACAACAAACATACAGAAAAAAAAAACAGGACAAAACAGAACACAGACACAAAGAGAAAAGAAAAGGAGAAACACACAAACAGAAAACTACAGCAGCAAAACAAAAAATAAATAAATAAATAAAAAACAAAACATGCCAAAAAGGAGAAAAACACAAACAGAAAACTACAGCAGCAAAACAAAAAATAAATAAATAAATAAAAAACAAAACATGCCAAAAAGGAGAAAAACACAAACAGAAAACTACAGCAGCAAAACAAAAAATAAATAAATAAATAAATAAAAAACAAAACATGCTAACCCAACAAATTACTAAGAAGAAAACCCATCAGACAGAGAAAAATAAGGAGTGAGATTCCTCTAGTGTCTACAGTTCTGTGGTAAGTCCCAGTGTGATCCCAGAATGTGTACTCTAGCCAGGATTTCAGGTGGATTTGTGAAGGGTTTGGATCTGATCTTTGTCTCTGGATTTGGGGGATGGGATTAGTTTTCTGTGCCTGGAGTTCTCCCCAGCCATTTAAAAAACAAAAAAGAAAATAGAGAAGAAATAAAAGAAAAATAACAAAGAAAAGAAAAGAAGACAAGGTAGCTCTATTCACCCACTTTTATTCTGTGTGTTTTTGTCCCCAAGCATAAAGATGTTTTACCTAAGTTACCACCTACTAGTTCCTCTTGTTACTCCTGCTTAGGACTTTTCCATGCCGCTAGTCCCACCTGCCCATTATATATGCTCTAGCATGCATGAATGTGTCTCTGGTGTTCCTGCTCATTTCCAATCCCTGAGTCCCATCAATAGAGGGAGCAAGAGCCCATCTCAGCCTCACTTCCCACCAGTTGCCATAAATCTGGGTAAATGTCTCAAGGAGAGCCCCCTGGAGAACCTCTTGGGTCCACATCAGAATATGCAGTCAGTAGGTGATACAAGGTTTTAAAGCACATACAGACACCCACACATGTCTTAAACATACACAACCTCCTCAATTTCAATTCACAAACATAAGAATACCTTGGCAAGAGTGAGACTTTCCAAGATTCTACCTTTACTTTACTTTTTGTTTAACCATGAGTTCCTACATATCACAACCTTTCTTTGCACATGTCCATTAGTTAATTCCATTTGGGAACCATAGGCATTTCTATTATTTGGTAATTAAGCAATGTCTGGGTCCAATCCATCTTTTCTTACATTGTGTAGGAGACTCTTGGCTTGCAATCTGCATGTGGTTTTCTCATTTTAATTATTTCCTTCTTGATTTTGAATTAAAGACAATGGTTTTACTTTTTAAAAACTTCCACCATCAGCTTATTTGTGAAAGAATGAACTTGGTGCGTTGATGAGAAGGACTTGGAGTGGACACAGAGTCTGGGCCTCACCATTTCCCAAGTACCGGAAACTCAGTTACATTCATTTCAAAAAGTTAATAGTCTTTAAGATGAAGTATTTTATTTTGTTAACTAGGGTAGGAAGAGAGAAAGTAGAAAATTCCCCCCTCCCAGGAAAACCCCAAACAGCCTTCTAGAGTCTATGCAGAATGAAAAAACTTCAGAATCTATACCCTTTCCTCTGACCTGAATTTGTTTACATTTCAGTGTTTTTGCATAAATTCCCTTCGTAACTAGAAATCAAGTTTAAAGGACACTATTATAAAATCTACTTCTCTAGTTCATTATGGAACCCTCAGAAAAAACAATTTTTTAACTTTCTTTGAAAATTATGTGTAGGGTTAATGATCATGGCTATCAACACATGACTTAAATAGGCATAAATTTTCTATACTGTGTATTATTCCCTTTTCTTTTGTTTAGGCTAAGGTCTTTTAAGATGATATAAATCTATTTTACCACCTGATTGTTTTAATATTTAAATCATTTTCCTTTCTGAGAACCCACTGCTTTTTCTTTAACTTTCAGGTTTTCATTCATTTATGTATTGATTTTCACTAGTTAAGTTTACTGGTACATTTTAAGTCCACATAATGATCATTTTCATCGTAGGGGCTTCGTTTGTGTACATGACTTATCTCAATTCCTTTTATTTTCCCCATTCCCTGATCCTCTCTTCAGACTAATGCTTTTACTTACTGAGTGATTGGGAATGCAAATCATGAAAAGGCTCAGTTCTGTTAGCTCTGGTCCTTTATGAATCAGTACCCCATAAGCCATTGTCAATATTTGCATTAAACACTTATTGACTAAGGTTTCACAGTGGCCTTACTGCACAAAGGAGGTCTACTACTGATGAGAGTGGAGATCTTTGTCAAGGCACTGCTTTGAATAGAAACAGAAATATGATGATTTATCCTCCAGAATGAAACAGAAGCTGTTGCTAAGTCACAGTACAAAGAATGTCAAAGAATGTCAAATTCTAACATTTTAAAATTGTTTGGGGGAATAGACCTCTTTTACATAATTCTATGGAGACAAAATGTAGATCAAATAATTTATTAACACAGAAAATTGTTGATCTGCAAGGCTGTCCATGAACACCTGTTCATTAACACCGATCCATTAATCCATTAATTCCCATGTTTTGTTCCAGGTAGCGGAAGTCATGTTCAAATGCTAAGTAATTATGCAGATTTGGTCATGGAAGCCTTGCCTCGAACACTGAATTGTGTATTTGGAAAGTAGAGTTAGAGAAGACAGACTCTTTGGATGGCCTTTGTCATTATGCCACAGATGACTCACAACATGCAAAGCTCAGATTAAAGAAGCTCTCCCCAGAAATGGTAGCCACAGAATATGCTGTGTGTCTTAGCTTAGAAAGCTTTCTTAACTGGCTATGTGACAACTGAATGAATGAATACATAAAAGATCTTAGAAGTATAAAGGCTTTTCCTTTTCATTTTAATCTTTCAGTTTTTCTTTGCCAGCAGACTTTTTAAAATTTTATTTGTACATGCTTGTAGTTCATGTAGTTTACAATTGTTTGTGGAATGGTACATGTACATATTACAGCATGTTTTTTTCTTTCCCCTCCTCTTCCTCTTTTCTCCTCCTCTCTCCCTTCTTCTCCAGTTCCCCTACTCCATTTTTTCATTCTTATTGAAATTATTTGTCTTAACTCATGTTATGGCATATAATGTTTGTGTTAATTGAGGTTATTAAGTTCCTGTACACGGCATATCTTTAGTCTACTTATTTCCCCTTCCCCTCCTCACTCCTGACCCTTTTTTCACTGGACCACTTACCTGTTTCAAGAGACACATTCCCTTGTACCTTTCTACCCAGTACAGTTTGTGTCTAGATGTACCCCCAAAGCCTCATGGGGTCGTGTGGTTTTTTCGGAGGTGGAACAGGTGATTGACTCATAGTGTAATGCTGGAATTAAGAGTCCTGGGATGAAGGGTGAGTAATTGCTCCATCAGTCCACCGACTGGATTGGCACTGTCCTAATCCCAGTAGGCTGAATGCAATAGAAGGGACAGAAAGAGGCTTCTCTCTCTCTCTCTCTCTCCCTCTCCCTCTGTGTGTGTGTGTGTGTGTGCGTGTGTGTGTGTGTGTTCCACAGCCATGAACTGTTGCTTCTCTGCCACATGCCACCCTGCCTTGGAGTCAGCTGATTATTGACTGAAACCTCTACAAACTGTGAGCTAAATAAGCCTCTCCCCTTTTAATTCTGGATGTCAGGTATTTTGTCTCAATAAAGAGAAAAGTAGCTAAGACAGTATCTATCCTTTACCATTTTTTTTTCGCTTGTACTTTGCCTCACTCAGATGAGAGGTATCACACAGTATTTAAGCTTGTGTGTCTGGTTTCTTTTACTCAATATAATATTTTCCAGGTGTATCCATTTTCCTATAAATGTCTCAAATTTGTCTTTGTTTATAACTGAGTAGTATTCCATTATATATAGATATCACATTTTCTTTATCCAATCATACCTGTTGATGGGTATACAGGCTGCTTCCAGGATTTAGCTATTACAAATTGTGCTGTGGTAGACATTGCCATGCATGTTTCACTGTAGTACCATGTCTTAAACTCTCGGGGGAAGATACCTAGCAGAGGGATAGACAGGTCACATAGAACTTCTAATTTGAGTTCTTCGAGAAATCTCCATATCGACCTCCATAATGGCTGTCGCAGCTCACATGCCCACCAACAATGAAGGAGGGTTCCCTTTTCACCACCACCACACAACATTTGTTATTGCTTGATTTTTTAATGATTGCTCTGCTTATCAGAGCAACAGACATTTTCTCAGACAAAAATTTTCAGAAGATTAATATCAGTAAAATAATAAGGTTTTCTCTTGCTTGGTTCCAACTATCAGTTTGAAACAATCTACCCAAACTAATGTATTCTCTTAGGGTAGAGGGCTCTAATAAATATGCATATGTTTCTAAATGGAGCTAACATTGTTCAATTCAGGCAATGTAGATGTAGAAATAATTGTGGACAACTGATATGGACTTTGAATTCACTCAAATGGAGAAATATTTTCAGTGTAAACACTGATTCTGAAATTATTTCTTCTGATAATCTCATCTTATTCTGCAAGTGGCTAAAAACAGCCTCAACAATGAATAAACACATCTACTTCTAAAGATGATCAAGATAAAAGAAGACACCTCACATGCTCTCAGGAAGACTCCTTGCCAAGACATATCCTAGCACCAAGGGAGACTTTGCATTTGAAACCAGCATCTGTCGGTTCCTTATGACCTGTGGAAACAAGAGATGTTAATGTCTGCTCTTGGCTTCTTACTCCATACAAGAATCAAAACCTCACTTTGACTTTATTTTCTTCAACTCTAAAATAGAGAAAATGGATGAATTCCCTCTGAGATCCTACATTCTAGGGTTTTCAGGCAAGTTCTTGTGGATGACATATTCTATCCAATATTTTAAATTCTCTGTACAACATGCTTATTATCTACTTTTCTTTAAGAAGCTGGTAAAGAAGAAATTGTTCTATAAAATTAATCTCTAGTTAATGCTGTTTCAGTAAAACTGGCAATATGCGTAAGGAAAAGAGTCTCATTTTGTAATTCTGAGTATAAACATACATATTGTAATTCCAAATACATATATTCAGCCTTCGAGTATTGGTTTTCTATTAGCGTTCCTCATGCATGCCAATGCTCATCCCCATTCTCCATACCATCTAACACTGTTGTTTTCAACAGCTCCAGGTCTCTCTTAGATGTCCCCAGTTTACAGGGCTCCCTCTGATGTGCGTGACTTCTTCGCCAGCTCCCTGAGAAGGTAAATGTCTAAGATCAGGTATCTTAGGAGATGTTCCTCCAAGGCCTTTATGTTCTGAACTACCTTTGATGGTGTTCGAAGTCTTGTATCGAACTCTCTCAAGTTGCTAGGTATGAAGTCAGTCTTTAGCTTCTTAGGGTTCATTCCCAGTAAAATTGATCCCATGGGACTTTTAAACATGCTTAAATCAAAGAAAAAACTTCTTTGCTGATGAAAATGAAGTGTTCTTCTTTTCAACATCCCTAGTCTTTTCTTAAGAGATTTCACATATACCATGTTACTCGCTATACTGTTAGGAAATCGTTTCAGATTCTGTATGGTTAGATATAAACTACTGTCTTTTTTTACCTGTATTTCCTAACCCTAGCCAAATGTTAGCTGTGTACTGGCTACCAATAATTATTTGGCCAGTGGATATGGAAAGAGGTTTACATTTTGAAGGACTTATGCAGACAAACGAGAGGCCACTAGTTTAACAGACACATGCTCAATGAGTGTTTTTTGTCAAATATCCCAAGCTTATGCATTAACAATGCTATGCTATTCTTCAAAGTTATATATTTCTCACCTCCTACTCTGAAGCTTCATGCTACATATGATGTGCTAGAGTGACAAAAAATAAATGAGTAACAGACACTAACAAAACACTAACTGAAGCCAAGTTCCTTCCTTTCTTTTCATCTATCTACCTTAGCGTTTTGGGAAAATAGCTGAAAGATAAAACAAGAATTTTTTTTTTAAATATAGAGATACCTCCTATGAGAAAGGGAGGAACAAGAGTAAAAATCAATAATTAGAGATAAAATTGGTAAAAGTGATGCTCACAAGGGGGTCCACAGCTCCTCACAAGTCAGTGCTTTCATTGTGACAAAACCTTCAAGGGGTTTCCTGAAGTGTGGGGGAGTCTAGACAGCTGTCTTCTCAAATGGCTACCTCGGAAAAAATATATATTAATGGGTGAATGACAAAAATGGTATAAAGAGTTCTTCATTTAGCCCATGTCTAAATGCTCTGTCAAAGTCGTTTTTATTTTTAACTTATCTTTTAACTTTAAAAAAAATGTTCTCTTTGAGTCCAGTCTACAAACAAATATATCACATAATCATGGCATCTTGGATCTGTAAGAAGCCTCTTTGCTTTTCAAAAAAACCAGTATAAGCCCAGCAAGGAAGGTCTTATCATGGTGGAACTGGCATCAAGACTTGGGGAAACTGACCTGCCTTCTCCTCACTCCTTCTTGATATAAAATTAATGTTTCTGATTCTGTTGAAATTTGACTCTTCTGTGGCCAGATATGTTGATAAACTGGCTTTTCCTTGTTGCCAGATTTTGGCACTTTCTGATGTCATCAAACCTGGCTATTTGGATTTGCACTCTCCTCGTTTCCCTGTGTCTTACAATAGTTCAGGTAAGGGACCCTCTCACTACGAGGGGTTAAGAGAGGCTGACTGTCTGCTCCTTCTATCTGACTGGGTTTCATTGCTTTCCCCCACCCCCTGCCCTATGTACGGGCTGACAAAGAATATGTGGACAATATGGATTCATTAAATATATAACCACTGAAATTATCGGAATTACGCATTTTCAAATAATTTATGTAATTGCTGTAATTAATTTGGGGCTTATGTTTGAAATAAAAAGTAATAAAATAAAATGAAACATCCCCCTTACATGCAAAAGACTAAGTGCTTGCAATATTTTAGCTCCTTTTTAATTGCTCCATTTTTTATTTTGATGAGAAAAGGAAGAAAGTACCCAAGTGCAAGAGAAAACACCTGATTCCGTCTAAGTGCAGGATTAGTGCGCTGATGCTGGAGTCCAGATTGAAAGATTGTCCTTGCAGGCTTGGTGCAGACATTCTATCCGCTATGCATCACCCACCAGGTCAGAATTCAGGGGTGCGCACAAAAGCCTAGGTCTCGGGGGACAGCTTCACTTACAGAAAGTGCTGTGTTGAGTTACCTGTGTTCTCAGAGGATGTCTCAGGTGATCTTTGCACAGAGTGTAATTTTTTTTTCATGTTTGATTTATAGCTTTAGTTAGTTGAAATGCATCAATATACAGTAGTTTTTCTACTATGTGTGAGAAAATTCAAATTTATTCTTGGGAAATTCGATATTTAATCAAATAACAAATTTTAAAATCCATGTGGAGAGTAACGCACACTTCAGGAAGGAAGGCAGATCGAGGGGATGCTCCAACGCCAAGGGCTTCACAAGGTGCTTTGGAAAAGAAAAGGATCTTTTTCTAAGAAAAAGCATCCCCCAAAATGAATAAACCGCTGTGTCTTGTCACTTTCTGTGATGATTTTTTCCACTATTCCATAAAGATGGTGATGGTCATTGAGTTCTTGTTGTAACTTCTCATGATGGGGAATACCAAGCTATAAGATAGCTTATTCAAACAGTAGCAAGTCTTTGTTTGGAAAAATTATTCTATTGAGCTAAACCCTATTTATTGCTAAGATCTGCTTATTTCCCATTTTTCTTACATAAATGTAGTATATATGCACACATCGGTGAGCCAGTGAACCAGCTCAGGAGAGAGTGAAGCAGACATCTTGGGGGAGTAGAGGGGGGATCTGGCTGTAGTGCCGACTTCACAAAGGCCTCAGCTAGCTGTGAGCACACATTTCTGCATGTTATTGTTTCTACATTTTGCAAATAAAGACCTCTTCTTATGGTAGCATGATATCCTCTTACACAGCTGTATAATAATGTATTTGAATTTTATTACCCTATTGCTACTCATTTAGATTGAGTCAATCTTTTGCCTTATAGATAATGGTAGAATAAATTATCCTGGACCTTGTTCTTAAATACTGTTTTATACTGGATGTGGGGAATGCTCAGCGAAGATTACCAGAGTCCTAGAAATAAGATGACTAGGCCCACTACTTACATGTAATTTTGTCAGGTATTTCAAATCCTCTTCCTTAGGGTTTATATTAGTTTTCCATATTAGAGTTTGTTTCCCCATAGCTTTGCTAACAGAATATTTTAATCTATTTGACAAAATTTATTTCCCCAAAGTTGCCAATTTGTATCTTTATGGCCTGGTGGGTAAGAACAGCCACAGTGACATTCTGGATGCCCTCTGGGGAGAGTGACAGAAACAATAAAGTCCCATGTCAGGTGGGGAAAATGGAATCCCCTTGAGATTTTGGGGTAGAACTTTTATCATCTGGGACTAACTGTTTTTGCAGGAAAATAATATCCATGACTCCTGCTCAATATGTCACTCAAACTACAGACACCCCTATGCACTTCCACCTAGGCTCTTAGGACTTTGGGGAGACACTGTAAGGGACAGAACCCAAAACTACATAAGAAAAGATCCAGGAAACACATGGTAGCTTGGCCAAGTGCCAAGTGCAAGAGGACATAAGCAGCTAGTGACCCAGCTCAGGAGAGAGTGAAGCAGACTCTAGGTCCGACTCCTTGGGGGAGCAGAGAGGGATCTGGCTGTAGTGCTGACTTCGCAAAGGCCTCGGCTAGCTGTGAGCAGCAACACACAGGCTGCTTCTTGAAAGTCGTCCCAAGTTGGGGCAAGGAGGTTGGGCCTTTATTCCTCACTACAATCATCAAATGCAGGTTAACCTTTAGGCAAAGCCCTTTTCTCCACCTGAAGGAAATTTTTGAAGATGCCTGTTAAGTTTAGAATGTCCATAGCAGCTGTCCAAGTAGCTCAGGAAATGAACGCTTCCACCTAGAGGACTTTCCCGAAGATATATCACAGTGGGTGGCACAGAGGCAGCGACCTGCCATTTTGCCCTTCGGGACTACATGTTTGAATACACAACTGATTGGGTTAGGGACTCTAAAAGGAAGCAGAGATGCTGGGAAGCAATGCAGTCCAACCTAGATTACTGACTTCCATGGATCTACAAACCATCAAATTTGATGTGATGATACTCCTAAAACTGTGAATGGCTTCAACCGTCTAAAATCCAGGGCAGAAGGAGGTCTCTGCTAGAGTCTTGGGGCTCTGCTGCATAAAGATGGTGATATAGATTGATTTGTGTCCCATAAACATATGTTGAAGTCCTAACCCACAATACCTCAGAAAGTGACCTCGTTTGGAGACAGGGTCATCACAGGTGTAGCCAGTTAATATGAGATCATACTGCAGTAGTTTGGACCCTAATCAAGGTAATTTGTGTCCTTTTAAGAAAATATCAACGTAAAATCATAGGAGGATGGCATGGAAAGACAGAGGCAGAGCCTACAGTGATGTGACCAAGGACCACAGGCAAACACCAAATCTGGAAGAGGTAAGAAAGGATCTTCCCAGAGGCTCAGAGGGAGAAGAATCCTTGTAATAGTTTAATTTCAGAATTCTGGTCTCCAGGACCACCAAAGAATAAATTTCTGGTGATAAAGGGACCGAGTCTACTATTTTGCAGGAGCCACACCCTTCAGCGATACTACAGAAGGTGCCTGAAACTTTGACCAGCCAGGAAATCATCCACCTGCTTGTGTGGATAGAAAGAGCAGAGGACAGGGAAAGACAAGAGAAAATTCATCAGGGGCAGGACACAAGGGGAGCTCTCAAGAAGGACAGGATCTGGGAGCCTGTGGCTGCCCCAGATCAACAGCATTGACATGGGACGCCATCTTCCTTCAGCCACAACAACAGTGGAAGACACCGGTGAAAATGAGGCAGCGTGGAAAAAATGGGGGCCAATGGATTTTTTTAACCTATCTGGAAAGCTAATTAGGAAGTCAATAGTTATCAATCAGGGAGTGAAATGGATCAGAGCACTATCATGGCATTCCTTCCCATGAGTGCAACATCACTTAGTTGTGATGTAACAGGCTCGCTTGACATTTATTTCCTTTCCTTTTAAAGTGTACCATATATCTATTTAAAATGATATTAGCTTTGGCATTGTTTAGTTCCTGTGCACATGGCTGTCAAATTTGTGTGAGACAGAGAAAGAAAGAAAACATCCTTGGCTCTGACTATCCCTGATTTATGTGACAAACTCTGTAACTGCCAACGTTTGCTGAAGGAATGGTATAAGCTTGAATTGCATCGTGAAGTTTATAAACATATTTAAATGGAAAGAAAATGTTTTACCTGTGCTCTGCCTCATGAATGTACTTGAGCCTGAATTGGAAGGAAGAAAGTATGCTCTCTGGGAATGGCTCTTAAAGTGACTCGGCCCCCACCCCCGTTTCCAAGAGCAACTGAAGTAATTTTCTTCCTTTTTCTTTTATACACAAATTTTGATATTGGGTTAACATGACAAATCAAAGTAGAAAATTCTGTTAAAATTGGGGTTTTTAAGAGGAATAGTAAATAGAGATTGTAATCTCTCAGCCCAGTGGGCCCTGTGACTTTTGAAAGAATCCTAAACACTTAAACCTGACCACCAAACCCAAATTATTTCTTCTGGCCATACAAGCAATTCTGAGTTTTGGTTGCTACCTGATATTTGTTGAAACTTGTAAAAAAGTCAGAGTTCTACCACGTATGCCAAAGCTTAATTCAAATTCTACAGTTTTGAAGGAACAGTGTGTAGACAGTATAATTTAAATACAACTCTATTTAAACAATCATTATTCTAAACAATCAGGTTCATAATCGCCTATTCATAAATATATCCTTTGATCAAATGTGGCTACAATTTTAATAACTGAGTAATGCAAAGTAAAAGGTTATCCTATTATTTTCTGTGATTTCTCTTATTCTGACAGTCCACCTTATTATGATTACTCTGAGCTATGCAGTTGGGCATGTAGCTGGGCTCTGTTCTGCAAATATATTTGTTGTTGGCAGCTGTTCCATTATCTTATGCATACATTCTTCTGTATTTGAATTTATGTCTTCTGGGCCCATTCCCAGAACAACATAGATGGCTTAGGAAAGGATAAAGAAAAAGTTTTGCACTGTGAATCTCTAACATCCAAGAGACTAACGATGTGTTTCATTCTTAGGAGATGTATTAACTACAGCACCCTGGCCGTCTGCAGTACTTTCAGTGAATTTCATTGTGTAGAACAAAAGTAACGGCAAGATTATTTCTCCATGCATCTCACAAGGCTGGGCTTACAGAAAACATAACGTCAAACTTGAAAGTTCATTATCCTTACACTGCTTCCTCATTTTAACCTGGCTTTGTTTTATCTGTTCACTATTCCATTTCTAAGGTGAATCAGCACACAATAATTCATTATTTTCTTGGAGCACACATGATCCGCACCATTCTTTATTTCCAGATGATCCTTGGAGAGGTTTGATAACTGCTCTGAGACACACAGATGCTACATGAAAACCTAGAACTTTAGCAGGCACCCCTGACCACCCACTGGGACCACATCAGTTGCTTTTTAACATGTGTGTCAGTACCTGGTCCTCAGTGTAAGCTAATTAAGTCAGAACCTCAGGGGCACTGCAATTTTTAAAGTCCCCACCCTCATGCATGAATCAGTATGCATTTAGGGTGAGAACCCTGCTCTGGCAGACAAAACTTTTCAAATAATTCATCTGTTTCACATGAATTATTTTCTGAAAACATAAATTCTTCTATTATTAAAATCCTATAGGGTTATCATAAGGCTTAAATGGCTAGCGCATGTGAAGTGCTTATAGCAAAGTCCAGCCACGAGGAGTAAGCATCATCATCATTGCTGCCATCGCCACTGGGACAGAAATTCTTGAGCAATTTGACTGGCATCGCTCTTCAACTGTACAGGAGTCAAATGCGACTCATGAAACTTCCTGGAGGTAGTCAGCTTCTGTCAGTGCAAGCGGAAGACAGGGAAGAAATGAAATCATCAAAACCTAGCCCCAAAAGAGCTCTTTTATTCTCATTCTGCTCAGACAGTAACTTGAGCTCATATAGTGACCATGTTTTGCTCAGACAGTAACCACATAGCATTCTCAATTAGCTGGAATCTATACCTAACATACAAATAAAATCCAGTGACCAATAAAAGCCTTAACCTACCTCAGAATAATGGAATAAGATAGGTAATTCTTGGGCCTGTGCATGTTTTAGTTCATGAAACATGGTTTTACTAAATATATGCACATTCTACATAGTAAAAAACATTTAACCAAATCTTTCTCAATAAATTAATATGTCATAATTATGTGGAATTTGTTGACAGATTTGTCATTATAAGACAAAACTTTCTTATATGCCAAAAGTCATAAAATCTGGAAAGTTAAATAATTTGTATTACTATTTTTTGCAATTATTCTGTTTAACATGTTCTTAGATTTTATTTGATTTGGGAGGCTATTCTCTACTAGCAACAATCATTTTAGCCTCCTGGAAATTAGTATGATGCTAAAAAAAGCCAACTCTTTTATATATGAAGAGTATGCTGTTAAAATTAACCAGATTTCCTTCTATATCCAAATCAGGTGTAGTACATCTGATTACACACCTGTAACTCCAACTAGGAGAATTATAAATTCAAGCCCAGTCTTGGCAATTTAGCGATTTAAGAGCTCCTGTCTCAAAATAAAAAATAGAAAAAGGTTTGGAAATGTAACTCAGTGCAAAAACTTCGGATTCAATCCCCAGTACCACCTACATAAACAAACAAACAAACAAACAAACAACCCGGGTATCTGAGAAACTGATAGCAAAAATAGATGCTGTTATTCTGACAGGATCATTGCTTTCAGACAGGACATACACAGCAAAAGGATCTGCAAACGGATTCTGACTGCTTGCCTCACCTTCTCTAGCAGAACACTGCCGTGAGTGCTAAGTCAGATACACAGATTCAAGTGACAGGGAAAAGTCTCTGCACGGAACCAAATGCCTTGTTCAATAAGTTCAGTAGCATGACACTCATCTGTAGCTGACGTATAACGAAGTTCTACCTTGGTCCCAGTGGGTTAGAGCTGCAGTCCCCTGAGTTGGGGAGCAACTAATTTCATCAAACATATTCAGTAACATATGCAAAGCAAGAACACCAAACAATATCAGAGTTGAATGGAGCAAAACTACCATCTACTATACTCAACATTTTATTACAGAATGGTTATTTTAATGAGAAAAACAAGAAAACCATTATTTCAACAGATTTAGTCTCAGGAAAACTCATACAATTTGCATTATTTTTCTCTTTTCTTATGTGGCCACTAAGATTTGGCAATCACTGTCTATGACTATAAATATGGGAATATCATTGTCAAGCACCTATTATTCTGAGAAACATTTGCTACCTGGCAGAGAAGAGTGTAATGCAGGGTTCCTTTAGGCTTTCCCTGTTGGCACATTGGCACCAATTTAGTTGTAAGTTGACCAACCTTATTGCTGTGTAGGAACGCACGGAGCGCATGACTCTGAGGGGATCCTTTGGTGAGAAGCACGATTTGGAATTGAGAGACACAGTTGTTCAACGTTGGTGACGTATTCCAGAATGCTCTCCACGAAAATGATCGGCCTGAGCGTGCCATTCATTGCCCAATTCACACACAGTTGAATGGGGGAGCTGGGGAGCACTGAAGAAGGTGAGCTTTGGGTAAAGGAAGGCTCAGGGCATAGTGTTCCCATGGTTCCCTGCAGAGGGGGGCTTTCTCCCAATAACCATGGCTCAGGAAGAGATTCCTCTTCATGGCTGTTTCATGCTTAGAATAAAATATCAAACAAAATGGGTTTGGAGGTAGGACTTCTGCAAAGATAGAGGAAAGAGTCCAACAGATCTCCCCAGGAAATCAATCATTTAACTGGCAAAATCTAAAAATACTAAGGAAAAAAAATGGTATGCAACAAATGAAACATTTATTCGAAAAAAAATTAACTAAATGTATGCTAAAAGCAGTGAGAGTCTATGGTGTTTGGAGGAGAACCACTCTTTCTCCTTTTCCACCCACAGATCAGTGTAACAGAAGCTCCAGGGCATGGGACACAGCCAAGATGATATTTCTGTGTATCCGCAGCTTCCAGCCTAGACCTATGTTGTCACCACAGCAGGCACAAGCCACCAGGATTTTCACACTTCCCTACCTTGTGTTATAAACCAGCATGACCAAGAGAACTGGATCTCTGTTTGCCTTCCAAGTATGACCTGTAGTGGAGCTGTACCCCTAGTGCAGCAGACCTGGAATGCTATGGTACCAAATACCTCTACCACAGCCTTCTTACAGTACAGAGACTCACTGGCTGGCCAGCAGAGAGATCCAGCAGCTACCCCACATACATCAGCACCTGCCCGTGGAGCAGGGGCTGTGATTCCAGAAGGAGCAGGTTGCTGACTCTGCCCAAGTCCCTGTGCAGCCATTTAGAGGTGCTGCTCAAGGGAGACGTGAGATGTGAGGGCAAGGAGCACCATAGCTCTGCCTAAGGGTGCTGTCTTCATCTGGGAAATTATCTAGAGAGGCCAAAATATATGGAGAAGTATCTCACAATTAGGAATTAGAACAAACATGATACAAGACATCCAATCACTTGAAACTAATCTATAAATTCAGTGTAATCACAATAATATTCCATGTAGTTTTTTGGAAGAAATTAGAAAGCATATATATCTTATAATAAAATTATAAAATTTAGAAATATATAAATTATATGCATTACAATTTATACATATTTAAACGCAAATGAACTGGAGTAGACAAAATAATGTGTAAAGGCAGTAAAGTTTAAGTATTTACATCCTCTAACTTCAAAACCTACTATAATGCTAAACATACAAGAGAGTACAGCATCTATGTAATCATAGAAAAATATCAAGACGTCATCAAATAACAAATGTTGGAGGGGCTATGGGGAAAAAGGAATCCTTTTCCACTTTTGGTGGGAGTGTAGACTGGTGCAGCCACTGTGGAAATCAGTGTGGAGATTCCTTAAAAAACTAGGACTAGAGGTCCCATTTGACCCAGCTATTTCCCTTCTGGGTATCTTCCTGAAAGAATTAAAAGCATTGCACCACAGTGATATACGAACTGCCATGTTTATAGTGACACACTTTGTAATAGCTAAATCTTGGAAATAGCCCAAATGTTCACCAACCAAAGAAGATGTGATCTCTTTATACAATGAAACACTACGCTGCCATAAAGAAGGATAACCTTGAGACATTTCTAGGTAAATGAATGTACTATGAGACCATACTTTTAAATGAAATGAACTGTACACACTTGTGTAAATACTTGTGAAACAGGAAGAAAATGTTCAAATGGAGAGGGCAACAAAGGAGGAGGGAGGGGGAAAGGAAAGAAGTGAAAAGTGAAAAAGAAGTGAGAAAAAATGGAAACAAACCTTCTGTAAATGGGAATGGGAGGAGAGCTTGAAGGGAGGGTAGAGGAATGGGAAAAAAAAGAATCAAGTTATATCATGTGCAGGTACAATTTCTCTGGTGAATGTGATCACTATGTATATCTAAAATGTACCAATAAAACCTGATTTAAAAAAAACAGATCAGTGAAGTGGAAGATAGTCCCAAAGCAGACACACAGATGTATATGATCAACTTTTTTTCAGCAAGATAACCAGTCACTTTGATGGGAAGAGAAAGTAATTTTAACAAATGATGCCAGAATGTCCGGATCTCTACATGGAAAACAGTGAAGCCTAATTTCTACATGCTCTATTCAAAAATAATGAATTATTGATTAACCAAATAGCTTAACATAAAAGCTAGAATGACAAGACTTCTAAAAATCATGAAACTATTTTTGCAACCTTAGAATGGGCAAATATTTCATAGAAATAATACAGCATTAATAACAAGAAAAATGATAAATTGGACTTCATCAAAACTACAATTTTCTATTTCTATCAGGAAAAAAATTAAGATAATTTGGTACCAATTATAAAAATACATCGTAATACACATAATTTACAAATTTGTCACATCTAGAACATATGAAGAACTACAAATCGATAACAAGACAAACCCAGTAAAAACGAAAGGCTTGAACAGACACTGACTGACAAAAGATAGATGAATAGTGAGTGCATAAAACGTTACACAGTCATCAGAGAAATCAAAATTAATATGAAGACGATGTACTATACTTCACTCACCAGATTGTGTACAGTAAAAACCACTGGTAACACCAAGAGTCAGGCAGGCGGGGGGAAGCCCCGACCTGCACATCACTGGAGAGGACGTAAGATGGAATAATAACCTTGTTGAGGACTTTCACACAAAAATAAAAATAGATCTGCTATCTCTTAGTAATTCTATTCCTACATACCCAAAATAAATAATACTATATCCACAAAAATACTTGTACAAGAAAATCTGTAATAGTCACATTGAAAATATCCCTAAACTAGAAGCAACTAGAATGCATATAAACAGAATGAAGAAATAAATCTTGTGATTTTTTCCTATAAAGGAATCTTATTGGCTACTAGAAAACACTTTTTAAATTTATTTTTAAATTTGTGTTTTAATTGACAAGTAAAAATGTATGAATTTGTCATGTACAACATGATAAGTTTATGTACCTGTATATTGTGGAGTGGCTAACTAAAGCTATTTAGCATGTTTATGACTTTACATCCTTATCATTTTTGTGGCATGTATTATATATGTTATTAACTAAAATCAGCATTATCTCTATAGATCTCTTGAATTTATTTTTCCTAACTGAGATTTTGTGTCCTTTGACCAACATCTCCCAAGTACCCTTGTAACCAGCCACTGGCAATCCTATTTCATTCTGCTTATGTATGTATTGCTTTTTTACATTCTAGATAAAGTTTTATTGTACAGTACTTGTCCTTCTATGGCTGGCTTATCTCAAGAGGCTAAATTCATCTATGTCACAAATGTCCTTTTTCTTTTTTAGGGCTAAATATACTCTACTTTGTGTATACCATGTTTTTTCCCCCCATTCATTCATGATTACTGTGAATAATGCCAATTATTTCATGTATTGTAATTGTGCACACTGTATCTTCAACATGCTGATTACATATTCTCTGAGATATATATATATATATATATATATATATATATATATATAGAAGTATGTTTGGTGAATCATATGACAGTCCTATACTGTTAACCTTTAGAGGAACCCAGGACCATTTTCCAAAATGTTATATCAGTTCACATTCCCACCAAGAGTGGGCAAGGTTTTCCCTTTTCTCCACATTCTCGTAATACTTATCTTTTGTAATTCTGATAAGTCATTGGTTGCTTCTTTTGCTGGGCAAAAGCTTTTTAGCTGGATGCCATCTCACTTACCTATTTTTGGTTTCATTGCATGTGCTTTTGGTATCATTTCCAAAAAAAATTCATTGCCAAAACCAATATCTTTGAACTTCTCTCCTGTGTTTTCTTATAGTAGTTTTATTGTTTAGGGTCTCATTTTTCAGCCTTCAAACCATCTTGACTTGGTTTTTATATACAGTGTGAGATGAGAGTGTAATTTCATTCTTTTATTTTTATTTTTTGACTTTTATTAATACATGTTTGCAGAACACAAGATCACACTCACTGTAGGGAATTGGTACACATACATGATACATTTCTTTCCCCTTCCTCCCATCAACTTTTATTTTTCCAGCATCAGATTAACTTGTCTTATAATACCTTGTAAAGTTAATTATCATGCATTGGTTGTCCAGTTTTCCCAACAACATATATTGAAGACACAGTCCTTTTATATGTATGAACAAAATGAACATTAATCTATGGGTTTTGGTTTCTGGTTTTAGATTTTGCTTTTAGCAGTTATACAGGTACACAAACTTAAAATTCAATAAACTAGAAAGGTAAGACCTGAACGTTTACTGTATGTAAATTGTATTTTACTTTGTCAAAGGCAAATCATACATACAAAAGTCACCTCACAGCCTTGCCAAAGGCTGCTGCATCTGCTTTCCCTGCTCCTGACAAACATGAATGTTTGCTCTTGTAGGTCACACAGCACTAACATGTGGCCCTACCACTGGGGCAGTGCCCGCCTCAACCTCACACTCAATGTGGATCAGTGCAGTGAAGAGCCATTGGTCAGGTTCAACGTTGGGAACATTGCACTGGAAGTTCATGATGAGTTTAGTGGTTTCCTGTCTCCATCAGCTCATGGGAAATGAACACTTAGTTCTGAGACTGATGAATTGTCACTCTGTTTAGTTTGGAGGATTCTATTAAGAGTCTGCATAAATACACACAGGTCCTTGACTGGAAGGGCCTTTCCAGATGCCTACATTACCCTCATTGTCTTTAAAAATTACAATTGATATATGTGCTTTTTTAGATAAAATAATAAAAAACAGTAATATCAAGATAGCACCCATTATATATTTTCTTTAAGAGAACACATTTTAGCATCCCTTTATTTTATTTCTGCATTATGCCTATTTATTCCTGTAAGTATGTTTTAAAAAGGAAGAAACAAACAGGATTTATGACTTTCTTGCTTAAACTGATTAATTAGAAGCTTTGGATTTATCACACAAAGTTTCTCCCTGGATTTTTTTTTCTTTACCTTTGCAAATGATTGTAACTAAAATTAGGCATCTTCATGCATCAGAAATGCTACTATTTTTTCCCCTTTTGTCTTGGTGTGGCGAATGGTAATGATGACCTTGCAGAAGCCCACACCGGTACAAAGCAAGAAGAGAAGTGTGAATTAGAAAAGTGCATCTCACACAGCAGCCATACTCTCTGTACTGTAATCCTTCCAAGGGATTTTTTAATCCCTCTGAGCCCCATGGGTCAAATTTAAAATTCAAGAGGAAATTACACCGAGTAAATCGCCCAACTCCTTTGGAAAATCTGTCTTCACCACCTAATTCCATATTACATCTTCTAATTGCCCATTTAAAATACGTTCTTCTGCACACTTTTCAAGCACAGATTTTTACAAAAGAAAAAATGGGAAGGCGACAGTTTTTATGTTAGACTCCTGTGATCATCCATTAACTAAATAACTAGACACCAACAACCAACTAAGGTCACATTAAGTCACAGAATCTCACGTGGTCTTACATGAAACGGATGGAACTGTGGGAGAACACAGCTGGCAGCACGGATGCCATCACGGGACGGGAAGTGAACTGACCGGTGGACATCCCGTCCTCTTAGACCTAGCACAGACCGAAGTATGGGTCCATGGGAAGAGCTTAGGAAATGTCGGTTCAGGATGTGTTGAATGAATTATTATTTTTCATTTTAAAAGTCATTCTAGAAGACGATTAAGAAGCATCAGATCAAATTCCCGATCATGAGCACGCCCTTGTCTAACTTGATTTCTCTTCAGTGTGATAGATCTTCATACACTGAAACCCTAACCATGCTTCCCTTTCATCTTCTTTACTTACATGTATCCCCAGCTGTTTTTGGTGCAGCATCATTTTAAAATATTGAACGGTCTGGTTACACTATTCTGAATAATCTTCGTATCTTTTAAAATATAGCCCCTAAATTTTAAAAAATGCAATATAGCAGAACATAATCTATGTTGAATACAGTGAGGTCTTTATTTTTCAGGAACTAAAGAATTTTTAGCTATTAATATTATCTAAAAAGGAAGTTGATTCCCATTTCCCACTCTCCTTTTTAACAGCATACTATTTCAGAATGTGATCATTGTGGAAAAGATTGGTAGCTGTCTTTTAAATTCTTTCCTTCCTTTGCAATTATAATAAAATCTTGGTTGTATTATACACAAATGCTTATCTGGACTATGTGTCTCCACTTCCCTAGCAACCAGGCATGGCACTTCTCACTTAGGGAATGAGAACGCACGTGATGTACACTCTTACTAGATTTGGAAATTAAAACTTCACAATTGTCTTTCTTTCCTGCATCCCACTGACCAGAATCTAGATATAATGACTGTGCTCCAGCTGTATAGAAAACTGCAGTGGAATTGGGGATGACATGGCAGAAAATAAGGATCCTAGATCCCTGAGTGACCTTGGAAGACCAGACTGACTCAGTTAGCCTCAATTCTAAAATTGGAATTGTGTGAGAGAGAAACAAATGTCCACATCCTCTAAATCATTACACCTGGAGGTCCACTGAGACTTATTTGTTTAGATAGCTGTTTTCACTAACCACCTAATAAAGACATCTAAATATTTCAGATGCTTTCTCTCATACCTTACTACTAAACAGGGCTTGTTTATACCATACTTGTGAAAATGATTCTGGTATTTACAAAAATAGCATGCATCAGGTCTACTACTGCCTATACTTCAAATTTAGAAGATGAAAAAGATCTCAAGCTAACTGAGAGTACAATGTTACTAGGCCCTTTCAGCTGATGGATGCACTGTGTGGGGCCTGCAAAAAATGCCTTTGGTAAATGGATATGGGTTACAGATTCTCAATTATGAATTAAAAATTACTAACGTGGTAGATATTGTCGATATTCCAGAAAACATTTTCATTGAAAAGGTGTGGAAAAAAAAGATCATATTGGATTGAGAATGAGTATGAGCTGAGTAGGAAGACGCAGTAAGCGTGAACCATTTGTATGCAGGAAGTTCAGCAATGCTCTTTCCGGTAAGATAAGCACCACTGCGTAATCCACTCGCTAAGCTCTACCAGAATAACCAGTATTCACTCTGAAGCCTAAACCAGAGGCCATGTATTTGCCTTAACAAGAAAGGAATCTTGGGTATTCAGAGTACTAATGGAGCTGGGATAAATGAAGGAAAGGAAATATCTCCATCTCCTCCTGAAGCCAACAGCATGTCCTGACAACAGCAGAAGCCGCTGTCCTCACTTGGAAAGAGTAATTGCTAGAAACCATTTGAACACAGGGCCCAACAGGTTGCAGGCAAAGTAGGTCCTGCTATACGGCTTATACAAAGTCAGCAGCAGAGAGGTGACCAGGCAAGGTAAGAAGCAGCCCAACGGCCAGAGCACGAGTACTCTGAGGGCCAGGTGCGCTGTCGTGAAACAGAAAGAAACAGCAGAACAGCAGCCTCGTCAGCAACACAGAAAGCAGCAGCAGCAGAACCCAGAGTCTCTTAGCGGCACCGGCCCATCAGTATGGCTCCGCTCCCTCCTGTTAGGAGGGAGTCACTGAGGGTGCGATGCGAATGTGTCCGGTTTATTAGTTACCCCTCTGAAGAGCCCTGAGTCACGGTTACAGAGCCATCTCTCCTCGCATCCTTAATCCTTCCTCGTCACGGTTCTATCCTGCCCTTCTGGCAAAACTCCAATCCTGTTTAATCCTACCCTCTTCCTGTTCCATTCCAGCCGATAAAATCTGGAGAACCACACGTCTCCCTGCTGGGGGTTTCACTTCAGATCTGTGACTGCCCCATGTAGTTTCCCTGTCCGTTCATTCTCTCTCTTTTCAATGATTTTTGCACATTTCACTTCTCAGATTCCTAACCCTTACCCCATTCTCACGCTCATCTGCCACCCTGTCTCCTGCTTCTCTTAGCAGGAGAAGCAGCTAGGAAGGACCTTCACCCAGGCCACCAGCACCGAAGACCTTCAGCTGCCCGCACCGCGCCAGCGCACAGCGCTCCAAGCTGCAGCGACACAGAAGAGTTCGGGCTGCTGGCCAAAGCTCACTTTGCTCCACGCCTTCGCCCATTTCCACCCGCGTGGGTAGGCGCCATCTATCCCCTCCCTCTCTCACATCGTTAAGTTTTCATTTCCGCTGGATTGTTCCTATTAGGAACAAATGTGCTCTTATGTCTCCCATTTTAGGAAAAAAGAAGGAAAAATAAAACAGCTGCCTTGGTTCACAGACAGCTCTCGTGATAAAGTCTGCTGTCTCTTTACCACGAGGCGCATCACAGCGGTGGTGCTGTTTCCAGCCTTCTGCAAGCCTCTCTCCCCATCTCCTTTGGAACCCATTTCACCCAACACTCTTTGGAAGCTTTTCAAAGTCTTAAAAACACCCATGTCAAGTGTTAGTTTCTATTTGACGTAATTTTGTGAAGATCATTCTCTCCTCTATCTACTTCCATACCATCACAGAAATAGCTAATAAACATTTCAAGTTTAAAAAGTCCAAAACCCAGCCACCTATCCTCGTACCAAAGCCACCCTTCCCTTTTCTTGGGAGTTTCCCATTTTGTCCTGGCAGTGAGTCACATCAAACACCTTGAAGTCATTCTTGACTGTTTTCCTTCTCTTGTTCTCCATACACAAACTATAGGAAAATTCTGTCAACTCTACTGTCAAAATCTATTAAGAATCCAATCACTTTTAAATACTTCAGTGCCATAACCCTGGCCCAAGCCACAGCCATGTCTCCCCTGGATGGCCGTGGCCCGGAATGCAGCAGCCCAGATAATCCTGACATGACTGAGCTGACAGTATAGCTCAGACTACTGCAATGGTCCCTTGTCACTCATAGAAGGAAACCCATCTTGAACTTCCCAGGGTGACTTGTCACTACTCACAATAATGGTCTGACCCAATTATTTGCCACCTTTCCCTCGCTCTACAACAGCCACTCTGCAGAAATGGCTCCTCAAGCACACACAGGACGGGCCCGTTGTCACCAGCAGCCACTCTGCATGTGTGCTCTTCCCAGATAATCCATGCCTCATGCCTCGCCTGCTTACGGCATAGCCCAAGACATCCCATTCTCTCCATAAGGCCCTCGCTGACACTTCTATTAAATAGAACGTGTCATTATCTTGCCTTGCTTCCCCCCAGGATGTGCATGGTTAGGGAATGCTGTGGATTTTCCTTGCCATTGTTACCCTCCCCTTCACAAGGCCTGGATTCTTGTTTCTATGATTTGTGCTGAATTCTCAGCTCAATGCCTAGAACATGTCAAGTGCTCAATATATACTTTGTGCAAAATATGTAATTGAATAAATGAATCTTTCAGCAGTTTAACATAACATCTAAGAGTATTCTGAGAGCAGGCAAGTGGAGCCACACGTCAGCCAGAGAGAAACCCACGCCACGCACTGCCATGCACTAGGCCCAGACAGACCAAGTTCACAGATGAGACAGCCGAGGTCATGCAGAGAGCTCTTGGTTTCATAACAGGGAAACAAAGAGTGACGGGAAAACTTCTTATAAAAGTTGAATTTCATGATACTAGAAATAAAAAGTTGGTATAAAATAGGACCGAAAAGAGACAGTTGGGAGGGAAGAATCTCAGACTCAAAGAATGGGGAATCTGCTTTACCGTGAAGCCAAGCGGTGAGTGACAACGCTAAGCACACATGGCAAAAAATGTGAAGAAATAGTTGAAGATACAAATGGTAATGAGAAATTTACAAACCTCACCCAGAGCCCACTCATACTAGAAGCATGAGCTAATAATATCCATCTGTATACTTCCTACCACCTTACATTATGCCTATCAAAAGGAAGAGCTTCAGTAAGTAACTGTCGAAGGAAGGAAAGAAGGAAGGAAAACAATCTAATTACATAGAGAGAGCAAAATCACACAACCAGCAGAATTTAACCAAGAAATTCTTTTTTTTTTCTTTTTTTTTTTTTTTTTTTTTTGCGGCACCGGGGATTGAACTCACAACCTCGCACCTGCCAGGGCAGGCACTTAAGCCACTGAGCCAAACTCCCGGCCCTGCTTTTTTTGAGGCAGGGTCGCACTATGTAGCTCAGGCCGGCCTTGCGCTCGCGTTGTAGCCCAAGCCGGCCTCGAACTCACAACGCTCCTCCTACCTCATAACCAAGAAATTCTTAATCATCTCTAACTTCACAGTTTCATTTAGGTAACTATAAATTTTAAAAATTTGATGAATTCTCCAAGTGTAGAAATTATGCAACCTATATTTCAGTCTCTCTCTCTCTCACACACACACATACAAAAAGCAAGAAAGTTAAAAAATAAATAGCAAACATTTAAACAACTTTGATAAAATCAAAATCTTACAGTCGAATAAGGGCAGGGCCACCCTCCCACATTAATGAGCAAAAATTTCAAACCTACAACTGTAGAGTGTAGAAATAAAGATATTACCTGTTTGAATATGGA
The DNA here is from genome assembly GCA_004363535.1 of Dasyprocta punctata. Taxonomy (NCBI): domain Eukaryota; kingdom Metazoa; phylum Chordata; class Mammalia; order Rodentia; family Dasyproctidae; genus Dasyprocta; species Dasyprocta punctata. The sequence continues at coordinate 20,347 of RJWM01003312.1, read as the reverse complement.
CATCACTATATCCATATACTAATTAAACATATTTTAAAATTTCACTTTTAAATAAAATTATAAACATATAGACAACTAAATAATCAAATCCAGAAATTATAAAAAGAAAACAATAAATATACGTATATAGAGTGAATATAATTTAAAATTTCGTAAGTTTAATTAGTAAAAAACTGAAAACATTCTCTTAAATGTAATTCTTCTATTGCTTTCTAAATTTCTATCTTTTCATGTATAATCAAGTAATAGCTTTCAAGTTCACACAAGAATTAAGATTTAGAAGGCATAAAAACAGATAAAGATGAGATTAAGAAAATAATACATACATATAATTTGGTGTTAATTAAAGTTACCATTTAAAAAGGAGACTAAAACAATATAGCTGGTTAGATCTCACCAAAGTTATCAGAAAAAATATTTTCTAATTAAAATATATCTTTAATGAATATACCCTCAATTTCACATTTTCAATGAGTAGATTCTATGCTTGATATATAAAATATTCCATAATAGAAAAATATATGAAAAATGAAGAAATAACACAAATACAAAAATTATAGTCTGATTTTACTTACAAAAAGAGACACAGCAGCAGTGTTAATAGAATAGTAAGTTACGGGTAAAAGGATTTATTCCAGAACTTCAGGAGTGCTTTGAAATCAGAAAATTGATCTGTGTGGTTCATCAGATTAATAACTCAAAAGAGGAGAATCTATGTCTATGATCACAAAAGACGCATGCTTGCTGTGTTCAGCATCACGCCTATGCTTGGTAAATGTGGGATGTGCAGATACTTCCCTAACACGACAGAGGATTCACTTCAAACCAACAGACATATAACATTTTATGAGGTAATTATGAAGAGTTCATTAGGGTTAGATTAAGGATAAGCTAGTAGGGCCTGGGGATGTGGTTCAGTGATAGAACTCTTGCTTTGCATGCGCAAGGCCCTGGGTTCAATCCCAGTCTCACACATGAAAAAGAATAAGCTAGTAATGTCTGCTTCTATAATGTTATCTTACACCATGTGTTTGGTTTTCTTACCAGTGTAATAAGACACAGAAAAGAAAAATAGCATAAGAATTGAAAAAATAACAAGCAAAATGTTTCCCAATGATACGACAGTCTGAGAACCAACAGCCAACTGAAAGCAGCTAAAAATATTAAAACCAATAAAGCAATGTCAAAAATAATAAAAATAATCACTTAGAAAATAACTAGAAAATTAAACCATGGAACACTGAACATATAAATTTGTACATAAAGAAGCTTGAATTGGGAAGCTATCTCTAAACAGAAAGGCGAGAATAAAATCATTAAAGAAATTTCTAATAGATTCGACTATATCAAAAGACTCAGTACATAAAATCAAGAGACAACATAGATAAAATAATTATTGAATAAAAGAAAGCATATTTTCCTGCTCATTGGTACAACATACAAGGTTTTCAAAATTTAGTTGAATAAATCAGTGAATCACCAACACTACACACAGCATGGACCCATTTTTGTGATATTGAAATATATAGATATATATTTTGAGCCAATGTAAAATGTCAGAAGTGATAAGCTTTGGATTACATGGGCTTTAAATTTTTGTTTCCGTATTTCCTAGTTTTTCTACAGTGAATATGTAGTGGTTTCATAATATATAAAAATTACTTTTACTTAGAATATTAAATCCAACTTCTGTTTAATATGGTCCAGCAAATCTTAGTTTTAAGTTAGTCTTTAAAAAAATCTTTCTTTATCTTTACAAATATGCAAATATATATATTAACTTTAAAATAAAGATGCTATAACCACTTGGGATATATAATACCCTTACCAAAATAGAACAGATATAAAAAAATGAACAGTTATAAACTCATAATTGACTCCTCTGAAATATGATTCTATAAAGAATAAGTGCCTACTATATTGAAAGAGACAAAAGAAAAATGTCTACCTTATGTTGGAAAATTATTGATCGCTATTTTTCTGGCTAAAAAATTTAAATTGTTGAAAACTCAGAATGTATTTCTTCCAATGTAAATCAATTTCATACACTATAATTTTTCAACTTACCTTTTTTTAATCTTCTTATAATAAATGCCCCTTAATATTCCAACCTTTCTGAATATATTCGATTGCGTTCTCGGGGACATATCCCTCAAGAACACTTTCAGAAATGCTGAAATTTTATGCCAGTGTCTGGACCGGGACACGGAATGTGAATCATGCTATGTCTCTTCCACAGCCTACGCATGTGCACCCACGTGGGCCGGCCCGTGGTTCCTTGAGGGCTGTGGCCTCTGCAATGGTCAGAGGCACAAGTCGCGTGGGACCTTGGTCCTCAGTTTTGCTTGATTTTACTGCACCCAGGTTTCCAGCCCTGAGCACCCCACCGGGCCTCTTAACTGCGCACCCCACCGGGCCTCTTAACTGCTACCTAACTCCTGTGCGCTTTGCAGCCTTAGGCTAGTTCCCAGGAGGTGCTGCCACAGACGTTTGGCTCTAGTTTTGCATCTTATCATTTTTCTTTCTTATTTCCAACCAAGTTCATTGTAAATTGTAAGTCTATTATTCGAGATGATAGCTTTCCTCAGAGGATGACATTATCAATAAAAGTAATGAGCATTTCCCCCTTCCTAGTAAGTTTCATTAAATGCTAAATAGCACTCGGCCTGGCACCAGTGTTTGTATTCATGCCCGTGACCACTTTAAACCAGTGATATGTCAGTTAGAATACCTTCGGCCTCCGTGAAGAAACCCTAGCACAGACTGGCTCCACCAACAAGGCCAGCCGTTCCCCGAGGAGACGTGAGGCTTGGGGGGCGCTGCGCCAGCTGGTTCCACGGCACAGTCAGGTCCAGAGGGCCAGGGTTTCTCAGCGTAGGCTCTAGGATGCTCACAGCGCCAGCCTTGCCCGGCCTCGCCCGCTATGGCGGAGCAGCACGGAGCCACGGGCGGACACCATGCAATCCAGGAACGCAAAGCAAATATTTTCTATTTGATTGACTCAAAAGCGAGGTAACTTTTTTCTAAACATCTATCAGGGAGAAATTCCACTAGCCAGACATAAATGGCCTGACCATTGCTAGCCCAAGCCTAGGAGGCAGATGCCAGCTTCATGGCTGGGACAGACACAGCAGTGTCCCACAGGAGCTGACCTGGGCCCACTCCTGAGACTGCAGGTCCGCTCAGCCACGCCGCAGCGCGGGGTGCCGGCGGGTGGGGGAGGGCGGCAAAGGTGTTCTCTGGTGACCTGGGAAGGACAGGGGGCCAACAAACTTCTCAAATAAAGCGTTCAGGTAGTTAAGGGATCTATCAGGGGAGCAGACCAGGCCATCCACTAACTGTCCACTTAATACGAATATTAAGTCAGGGAGAAAACATGTCTTAGTAATTATACTTTTGGAGAAAAGTGGCCATAAAATTCAAAAACATCTTTTAGCTGCATGATTTTATTAATTTTTAAATATATACTATATATATAAATCCATATACAATTAGGTGATGTTACATATATTAATTTGTATTATATAATATTGTATAATCAATGTTTGTTTTTATACAAGTTAATATATGTCACACATGTAATTTAAAAATCAAATGTAGAAGAGTTCAATACCCTTAAAATAAAATCAATCTGTATAAAATGACAGAGCCCTTTTCCAACAGCAAGGGATTCAGGGTTGTTCCCAGTTCTTAACAACGGTGGGGTAATGACCACAATGTGGCCAGTCGGCACCCTGTAAAATCACAGGTGCTGTTTTTACTCCAAAGTTTTCATTACCTTCTTGGAAAGAAATTCACCCCAAAGTTGTATTTTAGATAAACAGAAACCCCTACAGTTTGTGGTGTCCTTAATAAATAGAAAAAGAAACAAGAATGTTGAGAAGTTCAAAACTAAAATATAGTAAAACATTTTCAATTGGCATAAAAACCATCATTTTTATTCTTTTTTTCATTGTAAAATTTAAAAAAAAATTGTAAACTACATATCTGTGAATTAGTACATAAAACGATGAAGGTCATGAAGTTTGTAATAAACTGCTTACTGTTTATTACATTTTCTAGCGCATGCTCCTGAAACTACTCATGTTTCAGGAGCATGCGCTAGAAAATATAACAATTTATGATAAATTAATACACTAAGAAATATTTAAAATCTGAAGGTCACACAAATATTTTAGCAATGTTTGTGGCAGTTAGTATTTAGTAATATGCATGTATTTAGTAATATACATGTCTCTTTTAAAAATCAGATTCTTCTTTATATTACAAGCACACCCAGAATGAGAAACAGACCTAGACTGAAAGCAAAAATGAAGATCAAAGACAAAATGCAAACAAATAGCATAAAGGTTCTTGACGTTTATTAAGTCTGCCAAGTTTACAGTGCTGTTAGCCACGTCTGCAGGGACGTGTTTCTTGTAGGGTCAGGGGAGAGTCGCTGACATTGCAGCACAACATTGTCATTTGGTGCAGACGTTCAGTGTCTGTCTTCCTGGGACGCACCCACCTTCAGCAGGTACGGCCTCCTGCACAGCACTGCCTACCAGAGCTCTCAGGGAGGCGCAGTCCCCGCTTCTGTGAGCCCATCCCTGCTGACGGGGCTCTAGTCTTGGAAACACGGTACTTTAAATGTAATCTCTCCAAATAACTCACACAGTCAATATAGAAATTCATGTTCTAAGACTTGCTTGAATGATTTGTTGGGAGATTTTTTTTGACACAAATTGGTTTTTCTTTAAGGTAAATTTACCAATTCACAGCAGTCAATCCTGCATTAAACCTTGCTGATCAATTTTAATGAAATGCTTTCAGTCATAATAATGTGTTAAAAATAAAACCCTCTTTTATATTACAACAACAAGGAAGTATTCATTTGCCCCCAGGTTTCAGCCTCCACTTTCTCCTGAGTAAAGAAAGCATAACACAGTAATAGTGACATTTTTAACTGTGCTGCTTTTCTTTAAAATCCTGGTTAGTGTAGCACAACTAGGCAAGGTCAATACATGCCATCCTGTGTGCAGTGCCAACACCAGAACCCAGAGCCTTCCAGGAACTGTATGAAGGGGGAGGGCATGGGGGAGGTTACTCCAGCCTAGCACCCAAAACTGAAGGTTTACAATTCTGTATTTTTAATTTTTAATAGGAAATAAGGTTGATCATGGTGGTACATGCTTGTAACCTCACCTACTTTAATCATGGTGGTACATGCCAGTAATCCCACCTACTGAGGCAGGAGGGTGGCAAGTTTGAGGCCAGCCTGGATGACCTGGCAAGACGCTGCGTTAAAATTAAAAATAAAATGGATGGAGAAGTTACTCAATGGTAGAGCAATGCTAGGTTCAATCCCCATGACTCTCAACAGTAATAGTTATCATATTATTTTCAAATCCTCCTTGGACCCTGCTTTATACTTGAGCTGCGCACACCACATTCTTCTGTCCTTTCCCATCTTTTGGAAGTGCATTTTAGACGCACTGTTGCCACCCTTAATTCCAAGCTGAAGTCCAACTTCGTTATCCTCTGCTGTCCTCTCTGGAGGTCATCAGCTCCCCTCTCCCTAATTTCAAGTGTTTCCATTCAACCCTCACTCACTTCATCCCCCTGAGCAATCTCACCCTGGTGCCTACATCACAACCCCAGATGCCTCCTCCGATTTGCTCAGTGACACCACATTGGAGGATCCTGTTTCCCCTTTCATGTTTGTGCCTACTCTCTGTAGTTCAGCGCAAATGTTCAACACTCGAATGTAGAAATAGCACCTTTCTAGCCCCTGGAGGTGGGAGGACCTGTTAACACTCATGCTTGCATGTGTCTGAGTGGTGATGGAAAAAAACAGCCCTCCCAGTGAGCCTGTGTATATCAGAGAGGCTTCTATAACAAGCAGAGCTCGGTTCAGAGCATTGCAGGACTAGATGCAAAGGGATGTGGGAGAACGCTTTGGAAACACTCCAGCAGGAAACTAGAAAAGTACCCACCAAAAAAGGTCACTGATAAAGTTTGGAAGTGAAGAGCAGCAGCAGAAGTGAAAGCTGCGGTGGAAGGAGAAGCACAGAAAGCTGTCTTCTGAGCTGGATGTAGAGCTGTGAGGCGGGGAGAGAAGAGGTATCCCCATTTCCTTTGGTCTCCCAGAATCACTTTCACCAAGCCGAGAATCCACGGAAGAGCATTTCAGATCAGATCATGGAACTGAGGGAGAAACTGAGGCTGACTGCGTCTTCTGTGACCATACTCCTGGGACCTGGGGATCCTCACTGGTTGCCTTGCTCCATCTATAGGGTTTGCAACAGCCCTGTACTGACATCAGAACACCTGCTTCAGCACAGCAGGAGAGGAATAAAGCGGCAGGAAAACTCTACATGGCAATAAAGCTTTGAGTGAAGTTGCTGAGGCTTGGGTAAGCTTCCTTGTGGAAACTGGCTCTCCACGCATGAGAGTGATCATAACCACAGAGGGCAATGAAGAGTCAAAGGCAACACAGAGAACCTTCAAGGAGGAGGGGAAGCCCTTTCTCAGACAGGGCAAGTGAAAGTTAAGAGCCCTAGCGATGCTGCTGCTGCAGGAGCCAGCTCTTGTCACCCCGGCACTCTCCATGAAGCTTCCTGGAGTACAGGACCACAGCCTGCAGAGCCTTCTCCAGGGCTCCTGCCCAGCCCAGCCCTCTCCCTTAACTCCAAATGCATTTCCATGGAAGCCTGTTCACCCCACTGAGATCTCATTAATGACTGAGTGAATATTTGGGGCACTCAATCTAAAGCGGCGAGAACAGCGAGGAGAGGAGGAAAAGAAACGAATGCAGGCACAGGAGAGTCACCCCCAGGATGCGCTGTGCTGGTTCTCTACAGAGGAAAGAAGGAGGCTGGCCTGTGCGCACTTTCATAGGGCGGGGAATTCGGTTAGTTGACCTAGATGGGTTGGTGTTGTGTGTTAGTGGGGGACTGGGAAATCTTTGGCGCACACGGAAAGAACGGGTAGGGAGTCCGGGGAAGGAGAACACCGATAAGGCGTTCTTCGTGGCTTTCTTTGTTACTTTGGACCTCTGCCATAATGACTAGTTAGGCCCATGCGGGGGAGCCCTATCGATTAAGCCTGATGCTATTTTAGACTTTCATAAAAGCCTAATCAGCCTTTTAAACGGCAAGGTGCATTCGAGAAGCAGGTGGGAGTCATTTTGGATCTGGGTGAACTTAACTGTAATCTGGATTTCTTACTTCTCAGTTACTTTCCAAACTTGAAATTAGGTAGCTAGATGGGCTAACACTTTTCTCTTTATTCTCAACACCTACCACTCACCAGAGTCACAGCAGCATTTATCACTGCTATTAAAGATTAACTATTAGAGTCTGGTAATGAGAACCACAATTGGCATTTTTAATTTGATTTCCATATAATCAATTACGTTTTTCTTCATATTCAGTGGTCTCCAATATTCACGTTAGGAGTAACAATTAGGTTATGAGTGCTGTATGTTTTGGTTTTGGGGTCAGATGGAGTCTCAGAAGATTTATGTCATCATTCCTCCTTCCCCTCCGGGCAGTGAGCTGCTCTGGGTTTTAACACAACAAAAGATTGATCTTAAGCTCATTTCCATAAATATGCGGGACACTTAGGAAGCACTAAACTGCTCAGCCAATCCTCGTTGAAAGTGGCAGCTAAGCTCAAGGAAGAGACTATTCTTACTGTGAAATTTCCCATGAATACTTAAGCTTCAACAAGGGGCAGTTTCTTCAAAAAGACTTTGGTCAACAGATTTGTACTGAAATAAACTTCACAAGTTGACATCAGCTTAATTAAAAAGTGATAAATCTGCCTTGCCTCATCTATCAGCTGTTTTAAAGACAGAGAAACTTCAGCCTCTCTCTGCTAAGTCGGGCTGGTTGGCACTGGGACACAGTTCTCCTGAGGTGCTTTATATCTCAGGAATATGGAGCCATGTATTTTTCCTTTAAGAAAATGTCGACTGATTTTCATGCATTATTTTTCATCATTTTTGCTGTGCTTCAGTTCTGGAAAAGGTCTTACTAATGAGTTAATGTTGGATTTTCCTGACTGTAGTTTTGTGTTCTCTTCCCTACGATAAATGAAACAAGATGAGTTGAAGAGCCTAAGTCCTAAGGCCCCAGATACAGAGTAATAAGTCCATCTCAATACACAGTTAAAATACATAGTGCCTCCAGTGGCTGAGAAAGGACCCCCTCAAGCCTTCTTAAATACATTTTCAAGTGTGGGAAGGATTTCATTCCCACTCCCAGTTAGGAGCTTGCAAATGGGAATTCAGGAAGGTTAGTTCTCCTGGTGAGAAGACTCCCAGCACAGACTGTTTTGTATGAGAGTGACTTTATGAGGTCGTTAGTTTTTCCTTCATTGCAACATGATTCCACAAGGGTGGCAGTGATGTTATGGTGGAAAGTATGGTATGTATATCCTTAACAACACTTGGACAGTTTCAGGTCTTAGACTCTGAGGGTTGGTGTGAGATGCTGGCAGGTGTAGGGGGGAGATGTTGTGATTCTTTCCCTGCCCCTCCTACACCCCACCCCCTTTCCGGTTTCCAACCCTCTGAAGGCTCAAGTCTCACTCAGGATCTCTGCATTTTCTAACCCATTACACAGAGACAATCCTCACCTCTTCCCTGTGTGGTTCTCAGGTCATTCACATGCTATGTAATACTGTGTAATATTTTTCTTGGAATTTCAAGAAAAGATTTTAAAAGAAGTATTGCTTTCTGCAAGTGCTCATCTTATAATTGATAGTCATGAATTTCAAGACAAAAATTTGGATCTCGAAGCCCAAATTTCCATTCAGCTGGGTCTTTCTGTGAAAAGATCACTCACATCTGTGGGAATATACTTAAGTATATAAGTATACAAATCATCTTCTGTAAAAGCTAATTATAAAAGACATTATTGCATGTATTCTAAATGATTACCAAAGTACAAGTAAATTTACGTTCAGAAAAGTGAGATATTGGTGAACGTACATAATCATGGGTAGTCAAGTAAAACGCAAACATGTTGTATACATAAGAATCTTCTAAATTGTGGGCTCCTCCCTTTGCTTTAAGTAAAATCTATTTATTTTACAAATTTATAGAAGTTCAATTATTCTCATCTCACTTTGACACTACAGGGAAAGAAGAATAATGAAAACTGCTCAGTGTCAATGCCCAGTTTCTCTGAGTTCTTGTCTTTCTGGTAGGTTACATTTACCATATAGCTGAATGCAAAATCAAGATATATAGTCTAACAAGGCATCTTTTCCCTTGTTGATCATTTTGCTTATATGAAAAGTCTAATGTGGAAAGCTATAAAGGTTGAGTTGCTTTTAATGTTAAGCAGATGAATTACACTTATTGAGAATTAATTTGTCAATAAATAAAATTCTATGATGCATGATATTTTTCTTTTCAACATATTTGGGACTATGACTTTTCCTTGTTATCATTCCTTTCTTTCCTGCCAGATCACCATCAAAATAAGCATCATGATATTATATATTCCAAGAAGCACTATTTAATCCTTCCTGTGGATCAACTAAATTTTAAAAAGGAAAACATGATGAAAGATAAAAACTTCCATGTAAGATAGTAGGTGATGTAGTTCCTTAAGATCACATAATTTATGGTTTCTCTATACATATATGCAAGAAAAAAATATTGGTCTATTTTATCTTCCTGTATAATGGGTGGAGCTGAGTGAAAGGCAGTTTCAAGTTTTCTGGGCAAGTTGATGGAAAGTGAAAAATGAATTTTTTCAAATAATGAGTTCCTACGATGCTGGGAAGGTATTAGGGCACCAGAATGTTTTGACACGTGAAGCAGACAATTAAGCTATTGTGCAGACATGTAATCTGGCAGAACATCATGGGAGAAGAAATAACAGAGAACTGGATAGGGGATTTTTAATCACTTCCACCTTTTTTACTTAATGAAAACCTTTAAATTTAGTCAGATGGAGGAGACTGGTAACGACACTGGACAGAGGCTGACAAACCCTCTCCTGTATCAGTAATATGAGCAGATACAAAACAACTATTTCAGGGCTCTGAAGACTGACCAAATTTAAATGACAAATTAGAAGTATTTAATCATGAAAAACTACCAAAGTTTGATTTAAAAGAAACATAGAAATATCCAGCCCCCTTGTCTGAGACTGGTCCCATCCTTTTACCCCTACCCAGTTCATTAGTTGTGCCAGGGCAGGGTTGGCTATGAAAAGCAGCAGCCTTGCCTCCAAGTGAGGGGGCAGTGGCCTCTGAATGAAGGCTGAAGCCATAAGTTGATACTGTTGGTAAACATAACAAGCACGGTAGGAAATGAAGGCGCAAAACTCACACAGCTCTCCTAGACAGGATTTCTATTCCAGTTGGGGCAAAAGAAATACCAGCATAAATTTAGTAGGCTGATCTAAGCCATAGCGGGACAGCAGTAAGCCCTCCACATGCCTGGGTGATTGCAAATGATGTCCATGTGCAAGGGTGACTTGAGAGAACTGAGAGAAGAGTAAAAGGAGAGGCACGTGGAAGAAGTGACTCGTTCTGAGCATGCTCTCTAACCTACATGCAGATCAGGAGGTCAGGATGGAACCATGCAGATGCAAAGTATTTAACTGCAACCTCCGGCCAAGTCATTGGCCATTAAACTATCCAAACACAGTAGTGATTCTACAGATACCAAGTTAAGAATAATAGCTAATATAAATAAAAAATTAATAGCTATATCAACAATGTAGAATATACCAACCTAGTCATATGTCACTTAGTGATACGTTCTGAGAAGTGAGCTATTAGCAGTTTTGTCATGTGAACACTAAAGAGTGTATTTATGCAAAATACTACATCATCACTAGGCAATATGATCTCATGGGACCACCATATTGTAAGTGACCCATTATTGACTGAATCCTCACGATGCTTACTGCATTTGTGTAATGAGAGAAAAAAAACATATATATATGCATTGTTTTTAAAAATGGTAGAATACTCCCAAAATTTAGACAGATGTGAATCTATAGATCCAAGAAGCACCACAAATCTCAAGTACAATAAAACAAAGATATTATACCTAAGAGGATCATACCCAAAATACCAAAAATCAAAGACAAAAAATAATCTTGAAAGCACCAAAAAAAAACCACCCAAGATTCATTACACACGCAGGAATAATAATATGGTAAATAGTTAATATGATCATAAGTTAATATGATCATAAGTAATTGTTAAGTAATTGATCAATCATAAGTAATTAATCATAGTTATCAATCATAAGTAATTGATCGATAGTTAATATGATCATAAGTAATTGAAAGTCAAATGCATGTGGAATGACATAGCCAAGGTACTAAAAGAGAAAATCTTTTAGTCCAATCCAAATCCTATATCACTTTTTACCAAAAAGTGAATGATAAAATACAGATATTCCTAGATAAACAAAAACTGAAAGAATTTATTTCTACAACACTTAGCCTTTAAGAAATACTGAAGGGGTCCTTCAGGCTAAAAGGAAATGACACAAGGTAGTAACTAGAATTTGTAGGAGGAAATAAAGATTACCAGAAATGGTAAAAATGAGGACTAAAATGAGGATAACAATTTTATATAAATATGAAAGACAGTATCGATATATTTTTCTCTTTCTAAAAATTTATTTTCAGGAATTCTATAATATTGTCTAAAGCAATGCCATAACACTGCACTGTTGAGTTTATAACCTATATAGATGTAGTATATTAAAAATTTAGCTGAAAAGGGGGAATGAAATGGGCTGTAATGGAGCAAAGTAGCTATGTTTTATCACAATTGATTCACGATAATCCTAAGTAGATTATGATAAATGAAGGGGGAGTAAAAAGAATTAAGATGTGTTATATAGATGTAACAAATTTCCATTATGAATATGATCATTATGTACTGCAAATATATCCTGATAAATTTTTTAAATTTTTAAATAAAATAAATTTTTACTTATGAAATTGGAAAAAAAGATGTGTGATGAAATTTCAGAAAGGTAACAACAGAAAAGTATATAAGCATACAAATCATCTTCTGTAAAAGCAAATTATAAAAGACATTATTGCATGTATTCTAAATGATTACCAAAATACAAGTAAATTTACATTCAGAAAAGTAAGATATTGGTGAACATACATAATCATGGGTAGTCAAGTAAAACACTAGAAAAGTAACAAATAAGTTTGAAAATCAACAAAGAAGCTAAGTCCATAAGGTCAAACAATATTTAACATGAATGCAATAAAAAAGTTACACATAAACAAAAAGACAAGGTATGCACAAACACACACACACACAAACATGATTGATGTGCATTTAACTATATAACATTTTCATTAGATGTGAATGGGCTAAGAGTACCTCAACAAAAGGGCAGAGATCGTCAGGAAAGAAATTTAAAGAGTTCTTTCAACCCTAGGTTGTTTATATCCAAACTCAACTTGACTTCTTTTAAAAATAAATATAAAAGCAAAACATGATTTGTATACATAAGTTCTAAGAGGACATTTTGCTAGAAAGGTAGCAAGCAAGGTCATTAAAATCTTTAAAGTGCACCTAAGCTGACATTTTCCATACACCAAAGAGAAAGAGACCCCCTGGAGGGAGACGCACATGATCATATGATCTCTCCTTATGGTCATCACTTCTCAGTCAGTCCCACCTCCTCTTTGCTTGAAAGTCAAAACCTTCAAGTTCTCAAAACTGCTGAACATAACAAATTGATCTACAAGTGACCCGCAAGCCAACTTCCAACAGCAACTTTTCATGTGCTTTTTAACCACTTCAAAAGCTATATATTATTTGCCATTTTCATTATATATGCATATATATTAACTAAAATGGCCAAATGTACCTTTGACTATCTTACATATATGCAGACCAATCAGTTCTATTTCTAGATACTGTTCACATACAATTCTTATACTTAATAATGAATACAGCATATATTTACTACAACTACCTCAACTGATTTTTTGCACATTACCCAATTGTGTAGAATGAACAAGATTGGCACCTATTATTAGTTTTTAGTAATCCCAAATGCTTTTCATTTCAGTATTGAACACATCCAACTTAATAATTTTTCATAAAAAATTTCTTTAATTGAGCCAAAAACATGACTCACACAAACTTTATAATCTGGAGCCCATTTTATACATGAAGAAAATATGACAAAAAATGCATGAACCTGACGACTTCAGTACCTGTAAGAATGGATAACACTGAATACAATTGAAAGTTGCTCGTCTGCTACTTCTCAGTGTCACTTCCTAGATGGGACAAAATCCCTACTACACAGCCTTTAGTTATCACTGGAGGAACTGACTGGAAACAAATCGTATGCCTAAACCAAAAAAAATGTACTAGTGGAATTTGACTTCTTTGACTAGTAATTTATTAAATTCTCTAATGACATACAGGGTAGTGAAATCCACTTACTTATTTTCAACTGCCATTTTAATGGGATAGGATGGTGCTGAACAGAACAGATCAGAGTACATCCTACATGCTAAGAATTCTTTATAAAGCTCAAGTATCTGTGTTTTGTGTTACATAGCACATCTTTCCTACTATGAGCTGAAGTGAAAATATTTGATTAACACTGATCTAAAGCACCATTGTCTCTGGCTTTCCATGTGTTTCAAATCACCATTAAACACATTGGATCCCTTTAGGAAATTGATTTCATGCTGCAGAAATTAAAAGAAGAAAGTTCAGCCATTCTACCAAAAAATATATGCATATGGTATATCCTTATAAAATGACCTAGTAAAGGTATTTTGAGATAACATAAGTGCATTGGAAAGGAACTGAACTGAGTAGTGTACCATTAAAATCTAGTTAAAGATTACTATATTATTCGTATTTCTGTCTTACAGTCATACCTTGGATAAGCAAATAATTCAATGGTTTTACCTCATTTAAAATGTACTAATCATGTTTGCCACACCCACATGACTCCCAGCAGCAGGACCGGAACCCAGATGGTCAGGAGGAGTGCAGGAGTTTCATCCGGGCCGATCTGACCATCACTGTCCCTGTGTCTGTGGGCGGTCAGCCCCTTGGGAAGACGGCGCTGGCTCCTTTTGTCTCATGCACACTCTACTCCTCGTGTGTGTGTGTGTGTGTGTGTGTGTGTGTGCGCGCGCGCGCGTGCCTGTGTGTCTGTGTGTGTGTGTGCCTGTGTGTGCGGACATGCATGTCGGGGAGAGATTTTTAAAGGGAGAGAAAATGACAGCCATGCCGACAGAGGGGTCTCATCCACAGTGGATAAATCAATCCATCAAAAAAAAAAAAAAAAAAAAAAAAAAAAAAAAAAAAAAAACAACAATTCTGCCATGAAACTTAATCACTAAAGGTCATGTCGGGGAGTAAGGAACAGATTAAATTAGCATAGTATTAGATATGGAAAATGATTTCTGTCAAAATCATCTTTACCACAATTATAATATGTTAATTACGTATTTCATTAAGGAAGTTGATTATGGTTCACGGATGAAATCATGCCTGCAGCGACACCTGGAAGGAAGCAGCAGACCCTGAAGTCGGCCTCCGGCTCCTTCCCCCGCTCTCAGTCCGCCCATTTTCTCCTCTTCCCCTTCTGGCTTCTCTCTCCCATTCCTCCCTCTTCCTGCTTCTCCATCCCCCCGCCGCCCACCCCGACTCACGCCACCCTTGGGACCCAGTGTCTGTTTGCTCACTTGGTCTCACTCAGGGTGCTTTCTGGTTGTGAGTTTGGTCTCCTGACTACAGCATGGGAGGAAGGGAAGGCACGATTACAAGCCAAAGCCAGCTGTAAAGCTCTTCGGCTTTGCTCCTATTTAGTTCTCACCTTAAAATACTCGCTTACAGAGCGGGGACGCCCTTCCGCCTGCTCACCTACCCTCCCCCTGCCCGCCTCCTCCTCCTCTCCGAGCCCAGCCCAGGTTTCGCAGCCCTGGCGTCTGCTTTGCCCTTGCAGGGTTTCCAGTAGCCCTGAACGGTGGAGCCGTGCTGTCGCTTGCGGAGTAGCCTCGACAGGCCTGCGGCGTTTATGTGGCCCCTTTACGAGAGGCATGGCCAGTCATCCAGGCCTGCGTGAGGCTAATGTTAACAGCACCTCGTAATCCTGTCCTGGAAAGTAGCCACTGAGGACAGCGATGAGGGGAGGTCAAAGGTGCTAAAGGGCTACGTGGGATCTGCGAGCCAATTATCCGAGTCAATAATCAGGGAGCCTTTTCCTCAGGATCTTCCACTCATATTTTTTTTACGATGGACCAGCATTAATTCATAGAAAAATGTGCAAGTGTTTAGAATTTTAGAGTTTTATTATGTGCCTCATGTGACCCTCCGCCATATATCTTACAGATCCAAGTGGCAGAGACCCAGGGTTCCGTTTTGGGGCCCTCCTCAGTGATACCTTTTCGCACTTACACGCATCAAGTGTACTAAGTGTCCAGCAGAAAGCAGGAAGATTTCCTGTCTTCCTTCATACGCACATCTCTACAGTCATGGGTTAGACCTGTGCAGTTCATGCCAATAAATGAAGCAGAAAGCAGGGAAAGTGACCATCAGTAGGGGCCTAAACATTCCCAGAAGGAAAAGGTTTGGTGGCCACCCCACCAGAGGCTGAAGCTCAGTCAGATATAATTACCTCGTCCTCGTGGTTCCCGGGGGTCGCAAGCATCGAAGCTCCTGTGCCCTTGTGCATGAGTAGATTTTGCCACACAGAATAATCACTGTTGGAATTAAGCGTAATTGTCAAGAAAGACTTGGTCATCACAAGAACGACTGTCTCCTACAACTGTCCCTTTGCTTTCCAACAGTAATTACTTTAGTAATTAATCTCTGTCATTTAACTGTATTACATTTTGAAAAGAGAAAATGGAAGAAAGAACAGTTTCAAACTAATTTACATCACAGTTTAAAATCCCAGAATAGGGTGAATCAAGTGTCCAATTCAGCCCTTTCACATTTTCTAAAATAGTCTCATTCTAACACCCAATAGCATCAAAAGCAGGATGCGAAAGTCACCTCTTCCAGAAAGCCCGGGCTTCAAAGGCGACTGCTCCAAATTCTTCATGGAAATCCTCCTGGCTTGTTCCAAGGTGCTCAGAAATACAATTAATAAACCCACTGAGGAGAGCAATAAGGAATCTCTTCTGTCGAAAGACCATTTTATGCTGCTGGTAATGTCAATTGCCCATAATGCAGCACAAGCATTTGTTAATGACATCATCACACAGTCAGTGAATAAATCTGTTCCAGCAATCTCCTTTAATTCCTTTTCACCTCATTTCATCGTTTCAAATTAACTTGTTTGACCTTGTTTATTGTACACCTCATTATACTTAATTTTCAAAGAAGTCTTTTAATATACTAAAATTTTCTTCAGTTTCTTATTAGTTTTTTAATATTAGTAAAAGCCCATATATTATCTTTCTTTTAATAGGAACCCTTACTAATAAAATGTCTCTCACAATACACTATGCAAAAAATGTACAATTTATAAAAATTAGATTTATTTCACTAATAATCCAGGTATGCCACTAGCTTGTTTAAACAGAAATTCTTTGGGTTCAATAATCTCTAATAAATGTAAAACAAAATTTCTCTCATTAAGAACAATATGGAAAGTGCACGCGCCTCGCCCCCTCACCCGGAGGAGCCTGACGCCAGCCGCGCGATGGGCCCGAGTGAGCGTCCTGGGATTTTCCATGAGACTTGCACGGAACTGCTGTGCTGCTGCCATGACTAAATGCATTTACTTGTCTCTTACGCAGTTTTTCTAATAATGTAAATGACTAAGGGGCTTCTTTTTCTTTTCCACAAATGTACCATTTAGATGTACATTACAATTCTGGTATTCAGCATTCAACTTGTTTGTCTCTGCAACTAATTCAGAATATTATTATTTCAATTCCTACATTAAGACAGAGAGAAGAAAAGGAAATAAGGAGAATGTGTGAAGGAGGAAAAGGATATGCTGGTGTGTAGAATGGGTGCACCCCAGCCCGGACAGAGAGAGGAGAAAGAGGAGAGCATGGCGGGAAGGCTGCCAGCATGGGGGCAGGGGAGAGGCTGACGCTGACGGTGGTAAACAGGCGTCCTCTGGCCCTGCTTCTATTTGCACGTGTGCTAACCAGCAGGACTTTTGTCTGCCAGACTTTCCTGAGATCTGTTGGAACCATCTCTTTGTAACCCAGGGATACACAAATACAGCCCATAGGTAATGCGTGTGGCTTACCTGCCTTGTTGATTGCACTTGGTTTATTTTGTAAAAAAAAAGAAAACTATACGAAGGCTTGAAATATTTATTTCATCTGCATCTCTCTTTGCGGTTTGGCTATGATGAGGAGGATATAAGGTGCTATTAAAATAACCGAGATACTTTCATCTTTAGCATCATCGTACAGCTCTGAAATGGTGCTTCAGGGTCATTAGGAAGTCTTCACTGTTTTCTGGCAAAAAACACAGCAGGTATTTACGTAGGTCCAGTATCTGCTGATTTGAGAAGGTTTATGATCCACATGCATGAATATAAGGAAGCCATGGCAATCGGCCTGCTAAGTGAATAGATATTAGGGCACAATGAATAAAAAGGCTATGAGGTTTTAGTTAATGAGAACTGACTGATCCTTAAAAGCCACCTTTTCCCCTCCCAGGCCCTCCTCCACACCCGCTTGTTATCCTTGCAGGCTGGACAATACACCAGCAGGTCGATCTCTCCCCCTCTGCTCCCCAAATCAAAGATCAAAGGCTGCATTTGTAAAGCAAATAGTTGGAGAGTTACAGCCGGGTCTGATGAAAACCCACTCCAGGCCTCTTGGGAGATATTACCTTCCTCATTATTCCACTGATTGGCCTTATTTCATCCAAGGATTACTGCACATTCTCCTGACGGCTGATGAGGAGCTTCATGAATATACAAAATAATCCGGCGGCACCGGGCCAGCACTGATTATTATTGTGCAACTCCGAGGAGCTGCTTCGAATGAGCTGCTGGAGACGTGCGACTCTGCCTCCCCGTTTTCCATCTGATTTTACCACAAGGATCCTTATTAGGCTATTTTTCACATGTCTGTAAGAGAAAAAGAAAGAGAGAGATATTGCATCTAGTTAAAAATGATCAGGGAATTCTGGGTACCAGATGTTTTTTGCTTAATATTGCAAAATGCCTTTTATTAGATTACACTGAGCACTTACTAACTACAGTTAAACTGCTTTGCAGAGAAACCCAATGGGAACAGTGCCCTAAATAGCTTGCCTGTTTTTTTTTCCTTCCTCTGGTTTTGTGCACAAACTCTAATTTGTATGTACTTGTTCATGGTGTGTGTTTGTCTGTGTGTGTGTGAGAGAGAGAGAGAGAGAGTGTGTGTTAGGAACTGGATGCGTCAGTTGGGAGAGAGGGACAGTGCATATGAAATTATCAAGGGCTATTACACACTGGCCTGGAATAATTTAGTTTCACACTGAAATCCGGTCTCTTTTGCCAAAGAACTTGGCCAAGGTGTTAATGAAACAGTAATGATAGGGAGCAAAGGTGTTTATTTTTGGATTCAGTCAGGCAGAAACAGCTTTGACACAAAGTAGCCCTGATAGCTCCAATCTCCTCTGATGCATTCAGACTTGGATTGAAGTTACTTGTTGGTACAGAACCTGTCTCTCCTGCATGTTTATTGCAAAAGGCATGGAATGCGGGAGAGAAATTCCCATGCACCCTAGAAAGCTGCTTCTCTGGGAGATTGGATTTAAAAGGAAATAAGGGACCCTTGTGTTTCATTCCTCAAAACACACTTCATCCTGTCATGCTACCCAGGAATGTGGGGCTCTGGTTGGCTCTCACTACTCTTTAAACCAATCAGAACCTTTGATTTACAGCGTTGCTAATTTAATATCTGATAAATAGGGCCCTGTGGTTGTCATTTATAGCTGGACACACTTGTTTTTACTGAATGTGAACTGCTGGACTTCTCTGGGCTGTAAACGTCTTATCTTGCACGGTGCTATATGTCACATGAAATAAATGGCCCAAATGAGTGGCTCTCGGTCTCTTCCCACCACATCGGCCAGAGAACTGTTCAGCCAGACATATTTTCTGAGAGAAGGAGGAGGAATCTGCTCCACCGTCTTCAGCAGTGACAGAGATTTGCCCGTTTCCACTAAGGGGAAGCTAGCTGCCTTTCGGTATAGACCCCAGCTGTTAATGAGAGGTGAGCAAACCACCTCTAGGTAAGGATACGGTTGGTACAAACTTATTTCAGAAGGCTGATTTATTCTGCTCTTCCAGTCATCTGACTCTGTAGACACACTATTCCAGTGATATATGTGGAAGCATTTTTAAAGACCTAAGGCCTCATACCCACATCAGGTGTTATCACTCTGATTATAGCTGCATCGTCGTTATTATTGACAAACAGCTGCCCATTGCCGTTTCACACTGAGAGCATCCTGCTTGAGTCTCCAGTCTGGTCTTACAGCTGTAAAGTGTCCAGTGAAGTTCTGCAGTCCTAGGTAGTCTGACCCAGTTGAAAACACACTCGTTCTTTTGAAGGGAACTGTCTTTCGAGTCGGCGTTGGGAGGAGCCAGCCAGGCCGAGCTCTGCAGCAGGTGCTGACAGAGCTGAGCTCCACCCTCAATCAGGCAGCCCCCAGGACCACCAGCGCAGGCATTTAATGAGTCTACATTTCATGACTGCAGCGATAAGGATGAGACATTTTAAAATAACCAAAAGGTAGATACACCAAAAAGCCTGATGAAACATTAAATGAAAGTAGTGTAACATATTATCTTTGCTTCTGCACATCCAAAAAGCGCAATGAACTAAAACATTGCATTAGACCAAGAATAAAGCTAAAAATTAAATTGGTTCAGAAAGATCTAGGGTAGTGGTTTATGCGCTAAGAATGCAGTAAATTTGGTCATTTAATCTCATTCTCTCTACCTCTGATGTGCACACTTAAAAGGAACACAGGGCTACTGGGGTAAAAGGAAGACGAGGGAAAGAAACAGCTACAATTCTGCCTTTATCTGTTTACCTTGGTGCCTGAAAACAAGGGTGGAGTCATATTAATGTTGGTTTCTTTTACTGTCAAATTGCTTTTATTTTTCAACATTTAAGTGCAGCAAATGTCAATAAACATAAAATATGAGCAACTTTGTAAAAGATGGAAAGCAGGCCCAATAAAGAAGACATATTCAAAAAATATAATACTGCCCCTTCAAATCAATAAATAAAGACAAGCATTTCATACACTAATGCATTTATCTATGACCATTATAAATTAGTTGCTTGCCAGAAAATACACTTCTTAGCACAAGTGCCATTATTTAAAGTTGTCTATTTAATGCACACTTAGT
>RJWM01003311.1:99167-115131 GCA_004363535.1 Dasyprocta punctata | reverse complement strand
TCTCTCTCTCTCTCTCTCCCTCGCTCGTTCGCTCGCTCTGAGTGCGTGTATGATTTGCAGTACTGGGCATTAAACCCTGGGCCCTTGCATTGCGCTACATCTCTAGCATTTTTTAAATTTTGAGACAAGACCTTACTGAGTTGTCCAGACTGAGGTTTAGGTTGTGATTCTCTTTCCTCTACCTCCAGAGTGCTGGGGTTTCAGGCATGTAACCACTATGCCCATCTTTGTATATAATCCTTTTTTGTGGTATTCTTTTATAAAATTATTTTTATTTGTACATTTTTGATGTACGTAATGATCACATTCATCATGGGGAATTTGTACCTGTGCATAATATTTGATTCTTTGTTTTTTGCCCATTCCCTTCCCTTTCCTTCAGCCCTTTTCCCCCTTATTTGCAAAAGCTTAATTTCTTTTTTCCTTTTATTCTTTTTCCTTTTCCCTTTGTTCCCTTCCCTGCTCCCCTCTTCCTTGTTCTACTTCCCATTTGAATGTTTTCCTCTTACTCCCAATATTTATAAGTATTAAATGGCATGAGTACTGCATGCATTTTTATGAGGTTGTAGCTCTTTGTGAAGTTGCCCAATGCTACCCATTTGCATATTTACCCCTCTCCACCTTGCTTTAAAAACAATCCACAGTTCATAAAATGTATATTTCACCAGTTCTTCTTCAAATACAATCATCATTTCTAGGGCAGATAAAGACAAGGAATTTCCCAGGATCCTTAGTACACAAGCTCTGGCCCATTGCCAGACAAAACTGGTACCCAGGTTCTTCATAGACATATACAGTTTAGGGTTCCCTCCAAGAATTAATGAATCAAAATTCACATGGTAAAATGGTCTCAAGACAGTTTATACCCACAATCAGGTTTGAGAAGCACTATTGTAGGAACAGCAGTGGGCAGGAAAAGTTGTATGTCCTTAGCCCTAGCATGATTCTTATAGGCCCATCAACATTCTTTGAGTCCTTCTTTTGCCGTCCTGTTTCTAGCATATCTGAATCTACCTACTACTGTTATTTATTTAGTATTTCTTTAAATGGACTTAGATTTCACAAGAAGTTACTGTTGAGAAACCACAATTCTGATGTACTAGTAAAATTTTTTTCCAGTATGCATGTGCATGAATCCATAACTAGCACATTGAGAATATTTGTATACCACTCGAACGCATCCAGCCCACCAGGGGTGGACTGTGCCCTGAGGACCATTAAAGAAATGCTACTCTGTATTTCTTTCAGAATACTTTAACATTCATGAAAGGGGATAAAACACCTTGGATAGAAATGGTTTATAATAAGCTTGTATTTCAGATGTAAAGTTAGTTAAGGTAGTTCTCACATCTCAAGGCACAATATTGAGAGCAGATAATAACAATAATCTCCTTTATTGTTTAAAAGCACAAATCTGGGACTTAATAGACTAATTCACAGTCACTCCAATTGCAAGTTTTACTCATGAATATCATATCACATGGGAATGTGAAATCCTCTAATTAAACATGATTTGAAAAGCAGCAGAAAATTGAGATGATGAGCATTCTGGGGAAGGAGAGTCAAGGATTCCCTGCATGAGAGAGGAGGAGAGAGAAGCGTACATGTTTGTTACCATTTGCAGAGGACTCCATCTTTATTCACTCCATGTATACCCTTTAATAGGCTTTAGTAAACCACCCTTCTCTTTGTGGTAGGATTATAGAACCCATTGTCAGCTTGCTTTAGGAAACTAAATTAATAAATACATGCAGTTTTTTTTTCCCTGCAGTAAATGAGAAGCAAAAACTAAGGCATTGTGCTAGAAATGTGATGTCTCTGTTATCTGCCAACTCTTTGGAGCAAAATAAGAAACCTATCTATTTCTAGAAGTGTTTCCTGTGACAGCTAAAGAGAAGGGTCATTTCACCAACATCTTATTGATCTTTCCTCTTGATGCTGCAGTATCAAACTTGGCGTTTTATGTGCTTCAAGAGACTGTGGTTGAACTTCCAGCTGATTTTGAGGAGATAGAAGAAAGTATGAAGTAGTCACAAGAATATGAACTCTGAAATGAAATGGAAAATTGTGCTAGGAATTTAAGGGATCATCTCTTTTACAATTGTGAGTCTACATTTGTTCTCTTTATGAGATCATTTGTGATCAGGTTCCAAGGCCATTTCATCCCGTTTGGCATCGTTTTATGTGGCGGAGCATGTTTCCTTTACAGTGATTTACTGTAGGTTTCATGTTGGGTATCACTTAGTTTTTGAAAATTTAATTTTAAAGCTGAAGTTTGATTGCATTTTCAGGTAAAGTTTTATAATTAATGTTAATTTATGTTCTTGACTCAAATTTATATTCCCATATTCAAACCTACAAAACTCTGAGTATGAAACTTATAGTCTCATTGAATGTAGGACATGGTGACAAAATAACAGGCAGGAAAATATGAACTAACAAGTGGAGAGAAAAGAAAGAAAACATAAGATTATTCTTGTGTGAGTAGTTATTAAAGAATTAAGTGAATAAATGAAAAAGCTTTAAAATAATAGTGGCTTTTACTGACACTTGCCCATGTTATGATCACGGTTTAGTGTAAGACACTTTTTATTACTATAATAGTTGTGAAACTTTGCATCAAGAGAACTGCTTTCTGGAAACCTGAGGCATCTGTTCTAGTCTGTCTCTGTCCAGACAAAATCAAGAGACTGTGATGGACCTGAGAGGGGAGTGTTCTGTGGATTACAGTGTTATTGGGTGGATATAAAGAAGCATGCACACATGGGCTTGTTATCTACCATCTGGAAACGTAGCAACAGCAATAGGGGAACAAAGGTGGTTTGTCACCAGAGTCGTCTTCATGCTTAGTTAGTATCCTGAGTGTTTACCACAGGGTCAGAATTTCATAAATATTGACTGGCCGGAGGAAAGTCCTACATGGTGAGAATGAAGATGGTAGTCAATGGGAGAAGGGAGGCAGCACAGTTTCTGAGTCAAAGGAGGTGGGCAGACAGTTGAGTCATGCTTTTTGGTGCATTTTCCCTTGGGTGGGAAGTGCACTAGAGGGGAATAGCAGCCCCAGCAGTGAGGACACCATTCCTCCTTACTGGAAGGCCTAAATCTCATGCATTCCTTTAACTCATATTCATTAAGCAGCTACTTAGTTTCACTGCTCAGTAACCAGCTGTGCCACTTGTACCAGTCTCAGCTACAAAGCCTTGATGGAGGATTTACCACTGGGAGGAGCTCTTGTGTGGTTCCCTTCAGTTTTCATTTAAGGAAGTAGTAGGCAGAGCAGTTGAATGACTGAAGCATTCCTGGTTATCAGCACAGCTCTAATGACTAGGTCTTCATTCACTGAGCTCCCTGCCCTCCCTATGAGGAAAGAGCTACCACCTTTCACCTGAAGGTAGTTGTACTCCATTGCTGTGTTAAGCAGAGAATCCTAAATGTTACATTCTGAGATGTTTTTCACTACACACAGGATTGTTAGGATCTAGGAAATAATTGTCCCTGGCACTCGTTGTTTAACAAGTTTAGCTACTAAGGTCTTATTTATACTAAAAATTTATCTGTGCCCTCTTCCATCAGACCTTAAAAGTTATTTTATAGTTTAATTTATAAAATCTTTTAAGAATGATAAACATTTTGTTGGGGGGAAATCTAGAGAAAATGAGATTTTAAAAAAATGTTCTAACGTTGCAGTTATATTAAAATTGATTATTAACCAAGTTACCATACTATTCATTGGGAGTAGTCTATTCATAAAATGGTGATATCAAGTACAGCATTCAAAATAATAAAACTGAACCCTTACCTGACATAACCCAGTATGTATCAGAAACCTAAATGTGAGCGATAAAGCTATAAAACTCTCAGGAAAAAGCATAGGAATATATCTTTATCACCTTGGATTAGGCAGGTTTTTTTGAATGTGGCATAAAAGCACAAGAAACCAAAGAAAACAATAGATGTTAGACTTCATCAAAATTAAAAACTTTCATGCTTCAAAGCACATCAAGAAAGTGAAAAATGTTCCACAAAATGGAAGTGAATATTCATACAATAAATCATGTATCTGATAAAAGTTACATCCAGAAAAATTATATATATATATATGTATATATGTGTGTATGCACACACACACACACATTTAGTCTTGAAACTCAACAATAAAAAAGCAACCTAAAATAGATAAAATATTTGAAAAGGATGTTTCTCCAAAGAAAATATACAAATGGCCAATAAACACCTAAACATATGTTTAACATTGTTAATTATTAGGAAATACAAATTGAAAGGGCAGTAAGATACCACTTTCCATCCATGAGATTGACTAAATTAAAGGCAGATAACAGCAAGTGTTGACAAGGATGTGGAGAAAGTGGAATCCTGAAGACAATAGGAATGAAAATATAAAACGGTACAGTTACTTTGGAAAGTACGGGAGTTCCTCAAACTGTTACAGTTACATCACCCAACAATTCTACTTCTAAATGTTCCCAAAAGATTTAAAAACATACTCCAACATGTGTATACACATTCATAGCAGCACTATTAACAATAGTCAAAATGTGTCCACAACCTAGATGTCCATCAGCAGGGATAAACAACATGTGCGGTGTATGCATAAAACAATAGTATTCAGCCATAAGAAAGAATACAGTACTGACATGTACTACAGTGTGGATGAATGAACCTCCAAAACATTGTGTTAGGTGAAAGAAGCCAACACAGAAGAAAATACACTGTCTGGTTCCCTTTAGATGGTATATCAGAAATAGACTGATCTCTGGAGACAGAGTATAGATTAGTGAGCGACCAGAGCTGGATGTTGGCAGGAAGTGTTGAGTAACTGCAAATGGGTTCAGGATTTCTTTTCAAGGGAGATAAAAGTGTTCTTATATTGTGGCAGTGGTTACACAACTGTATGATACTCAAGCCTTTGAATTATACTGTCACTTATTTATGTACTGTTTGACATAGAAATATAATTCAGTGGAACTTAAGTAAAAATTATACTCCACAATATTGAGTAATTGGAGAATGACCACTAGCCTCCCATAACTTATCAGGCACCTTGCTCATGAGATAAAATGTGTATAATTTTGGCATGATTTTGCAGGGATTAGGGGTTAGGCAGGGATACAGATGAATCGGAAATTTAAAGAGGAAGGAAACAGTCAAAATTGGAAAGGAGAAAAAACAGATTAGCAGAGGACATAGAAGGCAGACATGAGGATGTGCCTGCAGGTGAAGGAAAATTGGTATTTAAGTTGGCAGAAAATGTCTTGCGATGTAACAAGGTCCTATTCATTTCCTTCAAAGATTCCTCTTCTCTTGGTTACCATAGAAGAAATTAGTTCATAGAACTAATGACGTAAGTATCACTAAAGACTGCAGATTCAAAATTGAGAGGTTGTCCTTTTAACAGGTTAATTTAATAATTGTAGTTTAAAGTTTAGGGTAGGTAGTGAACTTGGGAACATAACAGAAAAGGTACCAATGAGGAAGCCTAACCATTATATAAAATTTACTCTAAGGTCAAGGTCACTGGAAGTAAAGACTCTGGCTGTTATATTTCAGTGCAGAAAATAAGTAGAACAAAAATACCCTATAAAAATGTCATTGAGAACAAAACCATCACATCATACTGAATATATATTATATTTATTAGTATCATGTAATGTTAGGAATTACTACATATTCATGTGTAATTATGCCTTCCATAGCAAGGTGATTCTTTTTAATCCGAAATTCCATCAGTATTCTCATGTTAAAATTATATCTAATTTTTATATATCAAGACAAATTTAAATCAACTGACTTATCAAATGCATATCTCTGTTTCATATATTCAGGATAAAATATAATAGAAAGTGTCTTAACAGTGTTTTTTCTTGGGGCTTTGCATAATGCTAGTCTTTACCTACCAGAGTATTTTTAAAAAGGTAAGCACTAATTGCATGTATATACACACTGAAATGAAATATAACAATGTTTATTGTCTGTTCATTCATAAATCTACCTAACATTTATTGAACCCACGCTTTGTGGGAGATAGTATTATGGAGAGGAATAAGCTATTGCTGCCTCTTGGAATATTCAACTTGGGAGCTTATAATAATAAACATTTTTTTAAACAATTGACCCAAAAATTTTAAAAGTTTAATTTTGGGGCAAGCACATTGAAATTCCTTAAAAGCCAGACACACTTTTATTCATCACTGACCTTGGTAGCCCTTTAGATGTCTTAGGGTGCACACTAGTGGGTCACCCCTGACCAATTCATTTAAACCGTCAGGTGCACAGCTCTATCTTACCATCGGCTCTTCTGAGCATCATTTCCCACTATTCTTCATTCTATACATGGCAGATCTAAATTAATTCAAGTTAAAAAGCATTATTTTCCTCAGTTAGTAATCCCGTCTTGTGGTTTTTGGCCCAAGCCAAAAGGCGGGAAGAATATAAATCTTGTTGCACTACTTCGATGGAACAAAAAAGCTCCCATTCAGAAGTGCAGCTGGGCTCAGTGATGGCACTTTATCCTGAATGACTAGATGGCCAGAAGCAGGACTCAACTGCGCATGCAGGTATATGACTTTCGCTGTGCCACTGTCACAGCAAATGGCAGGCTAAAAGTCAAGTCCTGCATAATGCCTTATGTTTTCTACTGTATACACACATGCTGTGTGCAAAAAGTTAACATTTGCATGTCAGAAAGTTGCTACAGTACACAAAAACTTCCAAAGTATAAAAGTCAATAGAGTGATAACTCATTATGTTGCCATCTCTGGTTCCTAGAACCCCTCCCCAGAAGTGACAGCTGTCAGTTCCTTTTCTTTCTAGAGATACTCCATCAGGGCACCATCAGCAGCCTGTTTTCTTTCCTTCCAAAGCCAGGCACTGTATTGCAGACCATTAAATATTAATAGTACACAGTTACACAAGAAATACAAAATGCAGGTTAACCAGTATGTGCAGCTTGTTTCCATTGTTGAAAATAATCCATGAGAGGAGATGTGCAGAGCAGTAATAATAAGCCAAGATGTCCTCAGTGATATCTAGGGTGGAATGTTGGGACAGGGAACCACTTTCTTTAGTAGCCAACTCCCCATTATGTGAGCTCTTTTAAATAAGAGCGTATCATCTTTTCATGGTAAAGTTTTTAAGAGAACTTCTGGTGTGTAAATACATACTTGGTGAGAGGGGTTTGTAGGTCTTCAGGCTTTGGCTATAACCAGTTTTCCTTAAGGTCAAGTGAGTTGGCCCCTATCCTTGAATTAATGATACCAAGTTGAACTAGAAGTAAACTCTTAGAGGAGAGTAATTTTTATTCAGGGCTTTGATCTTTGATGAGAACCAAAATTAGGAGAGGGGAAAACAAAGATCATGTTAAATGATATATATCTGTTGCATTTCTAGTCACAGATTGCTCCACCAACTGTATTATTTTCTGACTACCCAGCTTAATCAAAAAATCATATTAAAGTTACAATTTGTAATTGTAGTAATTGTGTATTCTAAATAGTTGAGGGTCCCAGCCTCCAAATTGAAGAATACCACAAAATACATGCAAAAACTGATAGTGCACTTGGCAAGTAACATTTCTCAACAGTAACTTGGTAACAATATGCAAGACAGGCACATTGTAGTACTTTTACAAGTTTTCTGTTTTCTTTGAGTTCCTATGTAGTATTTACTTTCTGTTTTAGGGCAAAGTAACTCATTATTTTCAAATTACATTAGATTTCCAACAAAATCATTTAAATGTCATGGGGGATCTAATTGTCTTTGGAAAGCTGTAATTCTGTGTGTATGTGTTTACTGCAAATGCTCCTTAGTTTAAGTGTTCCTAATGTGCTCACTATGGATTAATTATGTTATAAGTCAGGGACAAGTGGCATTTGTGTATATATGCTCTAAGAATGTGAATCAATGAAATATATGAATACTCAACCTGATGGTAATATAAAACACAGGTGGTGTGTGTGTGTGTGCTTGTATTTTCATAATTCACTGCGGTTGAAATTTGAAGTCAGGCAGAGGCAGCAGAATCAGTTCAAAATAGCCTTCCCCGTGAAGGGAATGTGCTTGAGTATGAAGCAGAAATCTCAGTGTTAGTTTTACATTTCTCTTCGATGGAATCTAAGGTTATGGAAACGACTGTAAAAATAATTTGTCTGAAGGAAGTCTGGATGCAGAGACCTAAGAGAAAATATTTGAGAATATGGTTCATCGTGGAGTACAACAGAGCCTCTTCCCCGAGCACCACATGGTGTGGATCAAAGCATCCCATGACTTGGATCTGTGTGGCCAAATCATTACGTATTGATTGGAACCCCACTGATGCATTAACCCCTTCCTACCCATGCCAAGTTTTCTCTCACTTTTCTTGAGTAATTTTAGAAATGTAACATTCCTGCCACTGTTAGCTTTCTGTGCTTTTTTAAAAATTAACCATCTACTTGGATATACTTGTCTTGCTAAATTGTTTTGTTACGATCATTCTAAATTACTATTTAATTATACTATACTTTGCTGAATAAAATTAACTTGTGAAAAAAGATAACAGTTATGTGAAAGCAGTTTCAGGGGATGAGAGGAGGAAAAAAATGTATCATATTCTGGGTAGAGAATGTAGCAAAAGAATCCCAAAATCAAATAGAGATTTTATAATCTTTATTATGTAGATTAAGTAAGTTGTAACTTTTTAAGGAATTCTTTGCTTTCTGACTACAGAGTTTCGCCTGGAATAAAAACCTGTCAAACACTTTTTGTACATAGTTGTACATTTCTAACATTTAGGTAATTATACCTAAATGTATTGAAAACATAATGTTCTAGCTCTTACAGTTTAGCTCTTGCTTTCAAAAAACAATGCAGAATTAATTAGTAAATTCCATGGCAAATGACAATGAGAGATTTGTCCTGTCTACAAGTGGGCCTGAGGGCTGCTCTTGCGTTTCTATCCACTTGGTGGAATGGTTCTTGGCAACCAATTCAGTACTGTCTTCTGTGTTTCTCTTTTCAGTATGTCCCACGAGGAGCACCCCCATAGCCATCCTCTCTACGGACACGGTGTATGCAAGTGGCCAGGCTGTGAAGCGGTGTGTGAAGATTTCCCATCATTTCTAAAGTAAGAAGGATTTTATTTTGTCGTCTCCTTTATATAGCCATCACCTTCTGTTGCTCATGATTGTGCTCACCAAATGCCTATCTGGTGAAGTGTTTCACACCACCCTTTTAAGCATGGCCTCTGAGTCACAAGCTCTGCACACTTTTACGTGAATTGTTACAAATTCTGTCAAGGGCTATACCTTAAAGGAAAAGAGACTTGCACCTGAAGGCGGTAAGAACTTTAGTAAAAATCTGTGTGTACCCACTTTTCAGAGTGACAGTGATTAAACAACAATATAAAATAATAACTTTTTTCTTTTATTCATGTCCATGTATATTAAGTAAATGATGTACATACTACCTCAAACTATAAAATTGATGTCAGTAA
This sequence comes from Dasyprocta punctata, assembly GCA_004363535.1. Classification (NCBI taxonomy): domain Eukaryota; kingdom Metazoa; phylum Chordata; class Mammalia; order Rodentia; family Dasyproctidae; genus Dasyprocta; species Dasyprocta punctata. Next base: position 105,641 of record RJWM01003311.1, on the reverse strand, counting down.
TTGGTTAGTTGCAGCTCAGTGGTGGGAGCCCCTTTGTTGTAAACCCAAGAAAGAGATGTTAAGGGAAAACTATTAGTTGCATTCTTATCTTTCTCTGTTGGTGTTGACTTGTGTTTAGATTCTTGTCCTTATAAGGAGAATGCAGGAAGCTTAATTTCTATAGTTAAAGTGTGACAATATCTTGGGTTATCCCCTTTGAACCTGTCGCAGTGATAAAAGTATCTAAGTAGATGATATGATAATCTCGTAACTGAAGTAAAAACATTAATTACATATTACCTATGTCAGCCTGTAGTTTAAAAACTTTAGAAAAAACTGCCCTGCATTTCTGATACCACATACATATATTTAAAATATTGACTCACTGGCCTATGGATTCAATGTACTTATACATAATACTTGTTGTTTAATCAAACATATGCATGTGTATAACTTCTACATCTCTGGGTACATAGTAGTTTACAAAGTTGTGGCTGGGGACCCTTTCTCTGAAGCTTGTTTTCTCATTCTAGCCTTAGGGAAACTGGTGGGTTGATTTATATGCAGTTCTCCTTTGTGTGTGGTCTTTATATAGTTAGAATAATTTCAATATCTATCTTTATGGACCTGGATACAAATACTATAATAAAGTTACCCTTCAAGATATCTAATGTTGCCTACAAGTGGTTTTGGTAAATACAAGTTTTTGATTAATACACAGAAGCTTATGCATTTTATGGCTTCTTGTTTTGAATATTGCATTCCAGGAGCATTTTATGGTCATTGAAAATTTAAGAACTAAACTTTTTTGAAAGAAATGTCCAAAATTGGTTTCAAACACAGTGTCAACAAGCAAGAGCTGTGACACTTTATTTTAAAGTCAGCAGGCAGTGATCTTTAGCATTCAGATTCGTGTCATTTTTGTTTTCTGTATGAATCACTCATTACAGAGTCTTTGTCTACATTGTATTTATATAATGAGAGAAGAAGAACTAGACAGAAACCACTTTTAATTTTTGAGTTCTTGTGCACCATTGCTAGGTGAACATCTTACTGATTTATCTATAGAATAGCTGGTAAACATTGATAAATATTTTTTTATAAAAACTCTCTAACTGTAAATTGCTGTCATTGTGCTGCATGACATGCATCAACTGAAGAGTCCAAAAAGGAAAAGCCAGTTTCCAAGTTTGACCTATTTAAAATTTTCACTTATGGTCAAACTATTTCTACTGTAATAATTCTCAAGACAAAAAGATAGATGGATGGATAGATAGATAATTTCCAGATCCAGAGAGGAGTAGATACATATGTACATATATGTACAAATAGAGATATTTCCAGATCTACAGAGGGAGGGAAAAGATAATTTCAAATTACTTTGAGTAGTAAAAGAAAATAATCTAAAGGTCATTGGAATCAGAGCCTGGACTTGATTCCTCTGAAAAAGCCTACTGACTGATGTGGTAACCCACACCTGTAATCCAAGGTACTCAGGAGGCCCAGGAAAATTGCAAGTTTGAGGCCATCTTGGGCAACCTAATGAGACCAGGTTTCAAAATAAAATTTTTAAAGGGCTGGGTATATAGTTCAGTAATAGAACATGTGCCTAGTATGCTCCAGGCCCTGAGTTCATTCCCAGCCCCCCACAAACAACCCCGAACTGGCCTGTTCTGCTCTTAGGATATTACAAGTCTGGCTCCTATATTGGAAACCACCTGTCAGTTATTTACTGTGGTTTTGCACATGGTGTGACAAGTTCTCAGTTCCTGTTTGCTCAGTGGAATTGGAATGCCCATCGTCAACTGGCAGAATGAAAGCTTGGTTATTTCCTAGCATTTCTTTCTTGTGGAGATATTATTCAGAAGAAGTTTGTTTGCAAATTGTATAAATCTATCCTAAATTGGCTCAAGCAACCAAACAAAAAAAGATAAGGGGTATTTATTAGCTTCTGTAAACAAGGAAGTCCAGTGATAAAGTTAGTGTCAGGCATAACTGGATCTAGGTGCATAAAGTCGTTGGAGAAGTGATTGTCACTTCTTTTGTGTTCCCTTCTTTCTTGAACTCTTTCCAGGTGGAACTGGAGAGGACAAATGTAAATGCCCCAGTTCCACTGTCCATCTCTTTTCCCATATTTCCAGAAAGAGCCATCAGCAGAGTGTTACTGGTTAAGGTGGAGTCATGTGTTCTAGTTTTGAGCTAGTCATGGTGAAATTTTCAGGCTTGCATCACACATCATCCTCCAGAGCAAAGTGAAGTAGTCAACCCACATAAACCTCCTTAGGTCCCTTGGTGAGAGACTTCATTCCAGAAAGTAAAAATGCGTATTCTGAGCAAAAAAAAGGGAGAGCAAATGCTGTGTAAATGGGGGAAAAAACTGTAGAACTCAATATTTTCTTGGTGCTTTCCTAAGTTACACATTGATTGGTAGTCTACAACAAATTCAGGTTCTCATTTTTCCTCTATAGTTTGATTTCTTAAGCTTAGAAATTCAGAGTTGTCTTCACATATCAGGGTGTCATCTAATGTAATGGAAAATCGTCATCTCATAGCTTCATATCTCCCACACATCTGCTTGGTCCTAAAGGGACATCAAATTGGCTTTCATAAAACCAACTTGTTTTTCCCTGGATTTGGATTGAAAGAAGCTACTAACTTTCTTGTGGTTCTAATACAGTATAAACTACATGGCTTCTTCACATAATATCACTGTGGGATCATTGTTATCAGAGAGTGATCATTTAGTTATTTCTTCTCAAATTGCTGGGTTGGTAGATTCCAAAAACATCTTCATGCTGGGTCTCCTCTTCAGTTATACCTCTGTGCTTAAATGTTATTCATTAATTCCAATGCTGGGGACTAAACCAAGGCCTTCCCACTGAGCTACATCCCCAACCCGTTTTTATCAATTATTATGAGAATCTTCCTAACTTCCTAAATTGCCCCGGTTGGGTTTGAGCTTGTGATCCTCCTGCCTCAGTCTCGCAGAGTGTTGGAATTACAGATATGTGCTTAACTCATCCAGCTTAGAAGTGATTTCTGATCACATAACAGGAATAGGTCACTGTGCTTGATTCTTACTTAACAAAATGAAATGTTGCTTTGAGATTTTGCTTTATAGATTTTTTTCACTTATTTTCTAATCCTCTGATTTTACTTTAGTAATAGTTTAGAATTAAATGATGATGAACAATGAAACAGGCACAGTTTCAAGTTTCTCACATACATTAACTTATTTAATTCTCATAATTACCTTACTGTGGTGACATTCTAGTTTTATTGCCAGCAAACAGTTAAGAGAACTAAGGCACAGGTAGGTTAAGTGATTCACTCAGAGTTGAACAGCTAGTAAAAGGTAGTTAAGATCCAAACTCAGCTTTCAGAGTGTAGTTTCAGAGAACCTGTTCTTAATCGCTGCACTGTACTGTCCGCTTTTCACTAATGATTTGCTTTCTACTTAAGGTAGTGAATGTCCAAAAAAGGCGGGTTGAGGAATTAAGCTACCTACTACCGTTAAAGTGTTCTTTGAGCTAGTTATGTAGTTTCTCTGAGCCTCAGTATCAGCATATATAATTTAGGACATGAATAGGTTGTTAGAATTAAAAGGTATATCATATAATCCACTGAACCTATACTAGACACTGTAAAAGTATTAATACTTCTTATCTATCTGTTTGTTTTACTTGTTTCTTGTCATGGTACTGCAGAGTGAAGCCAGGACCTCAAGCATGGCAGATAGTGCTCTACCACTGAGCTACACTCCCAACCCTAAGTATATTTTTAGGGCAGTGGATCTCACTCACCAGCACAGTGCCTGCCTGGCAAGCTCAGGGTCCTGAGTTCAATTCCAAGTACTAAAAAAGAAAAAACTTAAGTATATTTTTAAGGGAGTAGTAATTTTAAAAATTTTAAATATTTTGACAAATTTAGAGAAGAGTTTGTGACTCTGCACAGCATTGATGTGTCAGAAGAGACCATTTTCCAAAATAATGTTTTTCACCATGTTAGTTTCCCACATCGTGTCTCACAGTGAAAATCCTCAGAGCAGGGAATGCATATGTTTTTTCCCTTAGAGACAAATAGTAAATATTTCAGACTTTGCAGGACATATAGTGTCTGTCACAGCCACTCACCTCTGCTCCTGTATCTAACTCCCAAGCAGTCGTCCACCCTCGATACAGGAGCATGGCTGTATCCCTTGGACCAGGTTTCTGGCCTCTGACCTAGGTTCACATTTTTGGTGTCACACCCTATTTTTAGCTGAGAAATGTTTCTTACAGTCTTTGAACATTGTCATCTTGGGTTTTGTTGGTTTGGATTCATGGAGCCCTCAAGTCTATTCATATTTAGGGGGATATGCATGCAGGTCATACCCTGTCATTTCATTCATTGCTCCCTTGGTCTCAGGTTTGTCCACTTGGAATTGGGGTTCCATAGCAGAAGGAAAAGCAACTTAGCCTGGTAACCGTTTTCTGGTCTTTTCTGGCTCCAGTAGTAAGATGTAACTGTCGCAGAGGCCAAGATTAGTTATTCAGGATAAAACACACCTACCTAACTATAAAGTACCACTGTTAACAAAAAAAGGGGTTGAAGAAAAAGAGGGGAACTCACAGGTCTAAAAACAAGGCACATTTTCTTTTCCCAAGCGAGGACGAAACATAACTGTTGGTACATGAAAACCAGAGATTTGACACTTTGCTGTGATCGTACTGCAGTGTTTGTTCCCAAGGTGAGCGATACCACAGGGCCCTTGATTTCAGAGATAAACACTGTACAAATAACCATGTGTTGTCTTTCCCTCACAGCCAGCAGAGAGGCTTTATCAGAATCAGCAGATACCCAGCCTATTGTATGTGTTTATATCCCTGTTTCTTCTCAAAACAAGTTGCAGTTATAGTGTTTGAGTTTCTTTTCTTCTTTTTTTAATCTATCACCCATGAGTTATCATGTGACTTCTGTGTTTGTTAGCTCTAACTGATACCAGCAGGTGCTCATGCTAACTCTAGTGAAATCACCAAGTTCTGCATTGCTTGGAATCCTCTGATAACAGGAAAACAAAAACAAGCCCAGTATCATCCCCAGAGGTGAAACTCCTTGGAATCATTCCATCCTCTCCCTAATCGAGTCAGTGTTTTTTTTTCCTTTGAAACAAGTTTGAAGAGAGATAGTCTTTACCAGTAAAAACATAGATTTATAATTTATATTTCTTCCCTTCCTAGCAAGGTGGATTTGAATGTGAAATTCTGACCACCTGAATATAAAGTCACACCAGCATATAGTTTAAGGAATACCAGGAACTGTTCTGTGTTTGGGAGAAATAGCTCCATCTCTCTCTCCATTTTTTTTTTTTTTTTTTTTTTTTTTTTGCTCTGTTGGGGATTGAGCCCCAGGCCTCAAGCACTCTTATCACTGAGCAAAGCTCCTATGTTTTCTTTTAGTGGTAACTTGTATAACATCTAATAAAAGTATAATTTGTATCCTTACTTAGTATTCCATTTGAAGAGATTTTTTTCACCCTTTTAGTTATTTCTCACGGAGAAAAGCTCCATGCAAAGCAAAACCAAACAAAACAAAAATTCCTTTGCATGTTAGTCAGATGTATGTAATTTATGAAAGCCAAAATAAATTTTATATGTGCTATAATAGAAGACACACAGAAAAATGTTGAAAGAAAATGCCCAGAGATGGAACTTTGACCCTTGCACAGAGGTCAAGGGCTGTAGACAGTGGAAGACATTTCATTGATAATTCACTTTTAAAATTTTTTCTTCTGTGAATTTTACTTTTCAAAACTGTGAAGAGCTTTATGTGAAAGAAACTACTAAGTGTGCTCTGTAATGTTTTCACAAGTGTTTTTATCATGGTAACATCTTGTTTACTTTAGTTCCCTGCCTAAAACTACTTGGAACATGTTAAGAAAACATTTCGAGAAAGCCCCGACAAAGAGGCTTTTGTTTGACAGCCACCGTGAGGCTGCATGGATCACAAAGGTGTTAACTTTCAGCCCCTTAAGCACTTCCACATGAAATTCCAGCAACTATGTTTGTGGTTTTGGAAAAACAAAGTGTATGTTAAAGAAACCAGGTATATGCTAATACATGTCGAAGGAGCCCGGATATCATAAATTGTTTCAAACCCGTTTGTGGCTCTTGCTTGCTTGCCTGCATATTGTGGAGTGAAATTACTTCTAGTTAGTACAGGAACCTTGAGCACACATAGAAGGAAATACTGGCTGTAACTGTGGGTATATGCAAATCGGGTCCCAGCCTCAGAATTTAAATCTCAAGATTATGGGGGATGCATTTCCCCCCACCAAATCTTAAGTGACAAGTCTTTGAAAACTGCCAGATGAGTTCTATATTCTTATGAAGTTAACTTTTTCTACTTATATATTTTTCAGTTATTTTAGAAATATAAAAATTGGATGTTACCATGAAAGAAAAAATTCCTCTTTTATTTCTTCTTTAACCTTTCTAACATTGCTCAGGAGTTCAA
>RJWM01003311.1:54167-94167 GCA_004363535.1 Dasyprocta punctata | reverse complement strand
CAGTCCTCCCTATTATTATTATTGTCATTGGCAGATTATATTTTGGGCTAAATTTCATGACAGTCTTATTAATTGGATTTGAAATATCTGTATCACTAATAAGAGAAGGTTGTGTAACATCAATATATGAATTTTTTTAAGATTTTAAGCTGTGATTCTACCCCTTACCAGAGTTCCTATATATGTTAAGACTGAAATTTCAATTTGTTGGTCTTTTCCCTATTGAAAATTCTAATAAATACAAAAAGGACCACAATTTGGGCATACTCAGAAGGGGGCCTGAATCATCCATTAACAGATAGCTAGACAATTAACAATGAAGGACTCAGAGAGAATTTTTCTTTTCAATACTTGTCTGGTACCCTCTCCCCTCTGCTACATAATTTGCTGTATAGGTTCAGGTTCCATATGTTGAGCATTGCTGTTTTGCCCTGTGGTGCCATTCCTGACATTCATGTGAATACATTTTCAATATAAGGACATGTCATCAGTTCTACAAAGTCAATTTTCTGTGGGCAAATGATCCTATTCAGACCCACACAAATTAAATTCTTATGAAATACTTAGTAGGCCCTGTCTCAGATTTCCACCCATTGAGGTGGTCTCGAAATGCTTTCCCTACTTAATGTCATCAATTTTCTTATTTATGTGTGAATTAAATGGTTATCTCCAGATGCCTGACAGAACTTCTCCCTGGAAGGTTTTTAGTGTGGTGATACTAGTGTGCCAAATTCTGTGACAGTGTTAAGATGGTGGTGATAGGAAGCCTCCAGCACTGCTGCACTACTGGGACCCCTGGGAACTAGACCTGCTGCCTAGCTTGTGCTTACGCTAAACATCCTGGTAACTTATATTTTCCTTTTTGTGTCTCCATTTCACTTAATGATTTTCTATGTATTGTTGCAGACATCTCAACAGTGAGCATGCGCTGGACGATAGAAGTACAGCCCAATGTAGAGTACAAATGCAGGTTGTACAGCAGTTAGAGCTCCAGGTAAAACCATATTTATTTTTAATATTGCCTCAGTCTTCCTCAACTTCCACCATTTCTGTAGTGTTCTGTAATGAGTTCCTGTGTACTCATTCTTGAATGGAAAGTCAAAAGCCTGTTATTGTCCTTTTTAATGTTTCATTTTTACTTTTTTGGGAATCAGTTCGGCTTCTATCCTCTCTTTGAATCTGGTGCACAAATGTCTCTGGAAGTCACAGGAATCCGTATGCAGCTGACGCTCAGTCACCACCTTGAGCAGTCCTGTCTTTCTCTCATTTTCCCTCCATTCTTTCTCTGCTTTTGAACTTTTCTGATTATTTGTTGTTGGTGCAAGCCCCTGAAGTTGCTAATATTGTTAAACCGGAGCTCAGAAGATAAGCTGGGGAGAGATTGAATGAGAATGCACGTGAATGGAGAGAGAACTAGTGCATGTGACCAAGACGGGCGAGTGAGCACACACAAAAGCATGTTTTCCAAAGCCACAATGGAAGTGATACGAGGATTTATTCCTCATTTTGTATTTTGCCTTTTCTCTCCATCACTGAGGATAATGTGAGAGTTCACTGTGTGTATCATAAATATATATATATTTTCATATATAATGCATAACACATGCATAAATACTATATAATATAATATAGTATAATATTTGGGAGTCCTCTGAACTATGTTGGATAAATTTTGTGACTAAGATAAAAAATAAACTTGTGCAGATTTCCATGGGAAACCACTGTGGTGAGAGATGGGGACGTTTGTTATGTGGGTTCCACTTCCTGGTACAGTACAACTTGTTGATGAACCACCGTGTATTAACACTAATCCCATTCTTCATATAATTAATGGAAAATTAGTTTCTGAAAGTGAAAATTGGGTCAGAAATGGAGATTATTAAAATGTACAGTTGCAAAAGCCTGACCTGGCAAACCCCATTTATGCCACCGAGTTCCAGAAGGCTTTCGAGTGCTTGATGACTCACAGCGCCTTCTTCCTCTGCCTGGCGCAGTGTAGGCAAGGGGTTAGCCGGCTCGGGGAAATTAAAACAATGTTGTACATTATATTGGGACCAGCCATCGAAAAGCCTATTTTGTATGCAAGACAGCAATGCTGAGATATATGGAGAGCCCTAGGCTAAGTACAGAAGATAATTACATTTGGAATTTTACTGAGTTAAGTCATTTACAGCTTCAAAAAGTTGCATAGAAAAATCAGCCCAAACACACTTAAACTTTTTGTTGGGACTTTTCAGGATAGAAAAGATTTTTTTAAAATTAATTATCATCTTGTATGACAAATTGTGTTTTTTAGGAGGATTTTTCTCAAAAGTTATTTTCTCAAGTTGTTAATACTTTTTGTTCAAACTGCAAAATACAAAGTTATTAGAACAGTATTATATAAGCAAAGAACACATCATAAAATCTTCTGATTTTTATATGTCTTTGGAAACATCTTTAAATTTAGTATGTTGATGGAGAAAAAGAAATAGTAGTAGATTTAACTCACCCTCAAGTATGTTTAAAAGTACAATAAGGCCTTAAAAACTCTGGATTCTACAGAATAAACTGTAACTTATTACTTGAATTTTTATGATGACTTTTATAAAAGAGGTATGTTTCTGCATTTATTGATAAAATGAAATTCTTGATGACAGTCTAAAATAAATTATCAGAATTGTCCTGGTTTTCCCAGGCGGCATTTGAGTATTAGGCCATTGTTACTCCAGAACTAAGTATCTGTTTTATTAATTACTCTTGACCCTCCACAAAGAGCAGTCAATAGAAAGAAAGAAGTGAGCCCATTAGTCAGTCAAGTGATTGTCTCCTGGCAGCTTTACTCAGGTTATTTGGTCTGTGTGACCTAGAAGTGGTACAGATTGATGAGTATTTTTTGATTATTTGTGGATTTCATGTGGTCATGGATTTCTTTTTATCCTTTAGTCTTAAGTCAAACTGAAGACAAGTTTTTCAACTTGGAATAGAAAGCAAATTGTCCTGGCTGGAAGTTATGGTGTAGTAGTTACCTGTGATGTTCCAATAATCACTTTGCTTGAGAATTTGCTTTAATGGAAGACAGGACAGGCTAACTCTGACAAGTTCCGTTTCTTCACAGCTTGACAGAGTTGCTAGTCTGATACCATAGTGCTTGTCAAACTATAGACTGCAGGCCTAATCTCACACGCTGAAAGGTTTTGACATTTTAAATGGAGGGCAAAAAAGTATTTAAACAAAAGAAGAGTATTTCATGATTGGCAAAGATTATTTGAGATTTGATTTTTCAGTGCCAGTTTTATTGAAACACAGCCACGCCCCTGCCCATTTGTTTACTGATGATTTGTGGTTGCTTTTACACTGCAGTAGCGAAGTCAAGTAACTGCAATGGAAGCCATATGGCCTGCAAAGCTGAACATATTTATTCTTTGGCTCCTACAGAAGTTCGCTAAGCAGGCCCTGGTCAAGAGGGGTCAAAAGAGAGAATGGTTTGGATTACATAATTAGCAGCTTGTTTCCTAGGGTTCCTGGCTACCTAAACTTCAGCCCTCCCCCTTCATACCTCTTCCTTCTTAGACATGGTAGCTAAAACTGCCTAGGAACTATACTGCCCTACCAGCAGCTTCATATGACAAGTGCTTGCCAGTCTTGGGGATCAAGAGAAACTGATTCATTTATGTATTTATTTGCTTATTTATTTAGCAAAATTTACAAGAAAACCTATTACATAGCAGGAACCATGCTGGCGCCACTACAAACTACAATGGTGATGAAAACTGATAGGGATGTCCTCCTGTTTCTTATATTCTGGAAGGAAAAACACTACAAAATAATTTTCCAGTGGAATTAATCTATTCATTGAATGATACTAGCTCATGCCAGTGAGTTCTGAAAAACTTGAACCAGGCACGGTGTTGCACTCCTGTAATCCTAGCACTAGGAGACTGAGGCAAGAGGATCTCCTGAAGTTCCATGCCAGCCTGGACTACATAGAGATCCTGTCTTAAACAAACAAAAATATCGGAAACTTACTTAACAGAGAGTTTCACTGATAGAAAGGAGCCAAACAAAAGCAGAATTTATCCATTGAGTTATGTTACTCAATTAGGCAAAATAGCAAGAAAATGTCAATAGTTTTTAGTATTTGAAGAACCCTTGCCATGATATAGGGTTTGTAGTAGGTCTTACCATGCTTTAGGAGTCTTTGGGTTTGTAGGCCTAATATCTTTGGGGACATTTGGAATAAGGTGCAGTGGTACTCAAAGCTCATTCCTTGTAGACTTCCTGTTTCTCTAAGGTTTAGCAGTTTCATGTTTGTGCTGTACATTTGCCATTTCATGCACCTGTATCTGAAACTATAGTTTTTAATGTACTTAAGGGTCACGATGCCCACAGAACCCGAGAGGATGGGAAAATCAGATCCCTGTACCACCAGGAATACTATGAAGGAACATGCTTGTGCCCAGGCATCCATTTCCCAGGTGCTGTCCCCAATCTTTTCATCCACAGACCAGGGACTACCCACCTAAAGTAGATGATCTTGACCCTGAGGGCTACTTTTCTCCTAAAAGATGTATTTCCCAGTCCAGGAAGTACCTAAACGTCCAAGTATCTCAAACTATTTTACCCAATTGCCATTGATTCACTTGAAGTTGAAAAACATTCACACCACTAACTACTACATTAAGGAACAGTTAAGGTTTGAACAAGCCCCCAAAGATAATAACTGTGTTAGAGTGAGAGGTTAAGTCTTCTACCACCCAGGCTCCCAGAGTGATCCTTAAGCCTCTACTGTTCGTATCTGGTAGAGGCCACACATGTATCTCATTGTAAAAGGAAACTCAGTGAGCTCAGCCTAGATCTTAGAGCACACGTCACTGGAGGCTCCATGTGTCTAGAGGATCATGAGGAAAGGACTCAACAGAATTCAGAGGGCACAGTCAGCTCCGGAAGTGACCAGAGCTGGTAAAGTCCTCTTGAGTGTTACTTTGTGTACCTCTGTGCTGTCCCTTTGTATCTGAACCCCAGTAACTTCCTCTGACCCAAAACAAAAGTCTCTTGTGATACCTCCCTAAGGAATTAGATACAATTTTTTTAAAAAAATAACCACTGTTAGCTTTTGGGCTAACTGTGGCTAGAGATGTTTTCCTTTATAGAGCTGTTGATAAAAGACTATACTTGAATTAGACTGAAAAGCCAGTAATACTCTTGTGGTGGGATTTTAGGCAGGCAGGCAGAAATCAAGATGATGGGTGATGGAATCTTAGTCCTAATCAGTACTGTGCTTGAGAGCTGCCCTGTCCCCTTGTATTTATGACAGAATTCACAAAATTGAAGTTTTAATAGAATGTCAATTACAAAAAGCAATATACATCTGTATTTTTGAAATTTTTTGTTGGCAGGTATAAAAACACAGTGAATGTTTTCTTAGTAATGGACTGTTAACCTGCAGCATCACAAAGAAGTGGTAGTTAACTCCATTCTTATGTTGCCCTTTTTCTGGTCTCATTGAGAAGGAAGGGGGATCAGCCATCCAGTTCGCATCCTGAGAGCATTCCTCACTGCATTTTGTTACTTCAAAGACAGCTGTCATTTCTTGGTATTTGACCAGTGAACAAAATGAGGGGCAGTCCCTGCTGTTTCCTAAGAGCCTCACCCTGTAACCCTTGAAAAGTCATGTGAGCTCCTTACAGTGTGCACCATGAATGACTCACAGCAAGACAGGCACCACAGATTTCATCTGGTTCAGGGACATGGCTTTTGGAGATCAGGGGACACATTTTAAGATTTCATCTTTTAAATGTTCACCTCTTTTGACAGATTTTTCTGAGATGACAGATTTTTCTGAGATGGTATACAGAGAGTTGAGTTAGAATTGGGGTGAGCAAAATTATCCCTATGGGTATACATGATTTTATATAGGCAATGGAATGCCTGTAACTCCCACCTGCATCTCATCCCCAATGGCCCCCATCCCCACCAGGACAGAGGGACACAGGCACAGGAACTGGGAATACCAGGGAGTGTGAGGATTTCCCACCTCACTGGCTGCAGCCAAGGTAGTAAAGAAGCACACTGTGCTACTGTGATGGTTGAGCACCCACTGTGCACTGAGCCTGGGCTTCAGGATCTAAATTCATATTAATTCCATTTACCTGGGTTCACCCAGGTGGGGACAGTATAAACTGGGTCATAATTCTGTTGTGGGAGAGGGGGAAACTATCCAGTTTAGCAGACAAGAAAAACATCACTAGAATTTACCTCTTACAGAAATTGTAAGACATTAGTGGTATAGTTACATTTTTGTGACAGTGTAGATGGGTGTTATGCTACTTTCCTGACCAGGAAACATTGCCAAATTGCCATATATCCTCCTTGGTCAATAGTACCTTTTGTTTGTTTGTTTGTTTGTTTTTGGTGCTGGGAATCAAATTGTGCTTGCCAGGCAGGCACATTTGCTACTGAGCTATATCCCTAGCCCCAATAATACCTTTTGAATGAGAAAATAATCTTGAAAAAAGTGTCCATTTTTTTTGTATGGGTTGAGGCATAAGGTTCAGGACAGGTTTCCCTACCTGAAGGTTTTTAAAATGAACTCTGAAAGCAGCAAGAGGAAAGGAATCACCTGCCTGAAGTGGATCCGCTGCTGCTTGAAAGGATGGGAGCAATGTATAGCTTTTGTTTCTTTAATAACTTTACTCTATTTAGTCACTATTGTGGAAGCACCAGTTTTCAGCAGAACTCTGGATACCTACAAAGTGGCCTGTCCTTTCCAACGTATCGTAGTTTCCTAGGGAAGGCCGACCAGTGAGCCTCTACTGCCCCACCAGGCAGAGTTTTTCTGAGAGACAAGGCACAGTGAAGGTTGTGACCGCAGGAAGAGATGGTGGCAAGCACTTTCAGCTAGAGGAAGCCACTTGAAAATTTGTCCATGCTGTGGGGTAGAGAAGGATAGTTTAAAAAAATACATTTTTCTTTTTAAAATTCATCTTTGTGTTTAATACAAAATAGAGTGCCCAGTGTTCAGATTGCTTGCCCGGGACTGAGGAAATTCCCAGGAATTGGGATTTTTAGTATGAAAATGGAAAAGATCCTGGGTACAGTGGTGTGACCTGGCCAGGCCACTGTCTATGGGACAGAGCTGTTGAATGCCCCAGGTTATTCTTGAAAGTTCACACAGGTTCTCAAACCACTTAAATGGATATTTATGGAGTGTCTACTATCTATCCCAGGTGCTTCACAGTCTTAATTTTATCAAATTGTTACTGTCCCTCTTTGACCAGTGACTATCCTATTTCCTAGATTCTCAGAGTCACTTTTTTAAAAGGTAGCTTTTCAGAATCAAATCTGTCTTGCATCTAATGAACATGTGTAATGTAATGTTTCTTCTTGCTCTTCAAAAAGGTAACACCCAATCCATGATGTTCTTTACTATCCTTGGGCCTCCTGGAATCAAAGAAATTTGTACTGCCCTCATCTGATGGAGGAGGACCGTGGAGTTTAGATAAAGTGGAGGCAGTTGTCTGAGCTGGTGTTGAGTAGTAGGCTGAGTCCAGAAGGCTGCCCAGCCTTTGTAATCCATACAGTTTTATGCAGAGGCTAGCAAGGCCCTGTGAGTTTTGTGCTTGTTTCCATGAGTTGCCAGTCTCTGGTCTTAAAACCTGGTTTGTGGGACTATTCCCCTCCTCCCGCAGTGCTCGCTCCACGTGCACTCTCCTGAGCAGTCCTCGGCAGCCAGCAAGCCTTGAGCCCAGTGTCTGGGAACTCTCTGAAGTTTCCTAAATCATCAACAGCAGGAACTATAAGCTCTAAGAAAATGTCAGTAGGGAAAAAAGTGCATAAGTTTCAGTAGCAGAGGGAGACATTAATCCTAACACAAATCAATTACTGCATGGACTTTACATGTGATTACTCTACCATTAGTGATGCTATTTGTAATCACACCAGCTCCGTAGACTTTAGCAAATATATTATCTGTAATGTATCCCCCATTGGACCTTTCTAACCCCATTCAAAACAGTGCTCAGGACACTTTGTCACACCAGTGACCTCACAGACCCTCCTGCTTCAGAGCAGAGCTCAGAGTAAGCTCAGAGTGTGTTGGGGACAGCGAGGTCCTTGTATCATTGCAGCCTAGTGTTGCCAGTGCTTTGTGACTGGAGCCAAGGGAAAGAGAAGAGAACGTGTCTAGGTGTCTCAATTCCATATCCTCTTTTGGAAACCAAGACACTTATTTTTCATAATTTAAAATCCTGCCTAACTCTGGAAGCATTAGAATTCCTAGACTATGACTGAGTATTAGTGTGTGTCTGCTTTAAATGTCAAGAGAGTCTTTAATAATAACATGTGAGGAATTTTAAGATGGTAACAGCACAATAAAAGTAGGAAAATTCTTTGATTGGGATGAAATGAGCCATAGATTGCCCACCACCTGAATGCTATAGTGGATGGTAAAGAAATCTTGAAAAGTTTTTAGTGGTGCTGAATTTGGAAGACTTGTGGATTACCGCAGATTAATAAAGTGGGGAATAATAACTGGTAAAAGCTCAATTCAGTAAAAGAATGAGTTGTACTTCTCGCTGTAGCTACTGCTTTGTGTTTTTTTTTTTTCTCCTGATCATACCCACTTGAGAGATCAGTGTAGGTGATCTAAGTAACTGAATGCACTCTGCCTAAATCAGGTTAACTTGTTTGAATAACCACTATGTACAAAACTCCTAAGGAAACCTACACAGCCAGTGTTCTAGGCATAGTCAGTCCATGACAGAGTAGTATCTTGTAAACTTACCTGCTTTCACTTGGACCCTTGGGCACCTGCTTCTAGATCCCTCTCTTGGAGAGTTGCTAAACAGATTGAAATAAGTCTTCATCTTAGTGGGGATCATCATGGCACCAGAATTATCCAGACTTGCCTACTCATCACATTGACCCTGTTAAAACCACATCCCCTGGCTCCTCCTCAGAGGCCCTGCCTCAGTAGGTCCATATGGGGGTGAGGGGCAGAGACAAAATCTGTGTTTCATAGTTGTTATACCACGTAATCCTTATGATCATGTCACTGTTGGATAGCATCATATAAGTAGGATCCTAGGCTTCTGTCTACCCCTTCTCAACTCCATGACCTTAGATATATTAATCTTGGAAATCTAAGCTTTCCCAGTGATAAAACATGAGATTAGTGCTATGGGACTTGAAATAGCCACAACAGTCTTCAGCAAAATGAAAGTTGGGTGCATCTTTGTATGTGTTCTTAATAGTTGTAGCATTTTTCATGCAAAACCTTTCATTTATTTCAACAGAGTTTTATTTTTCATGAGGGAGAATTGGCCAGATTGCCTTAAAATGGTTAGTCTTTCTGACAAACTTGTAGAATGAAGGTGTTAAATCATGTTTCCTTTTCTGCTAAAAGAATGAGTTTAGTCTCCATAGTTTCTATCTCTGACGATGTTAGATGAAGCTCCTAGCCTTCAGCAGGCATCATGGGTCTGGAGCAATATACAAGATCCCATCTTCTACAGCCTAGACAATCTTAAAACCTAATTAAAACCAGGGCCGGGGATATAGCTCAGTGGCATAAGTGCCTGCCTGGCAAGCTCAAGGTCGTGAGTTCGATCACCAGTACCAAAAAATAAAAAAAGTAAAATAAAATAGAAAGGCGACATTTGTTTAAAAAAACAAGAAAGCCAGCGTGGTGGCGCACTCCTGTAATCCCAGCACTTGGGAGGTTGAGGCAGGAGAATCATTTGCAAATTCAAGAGCAGCCTGGGCCACAGAGTGAGCCCAAGGCCAGCCTGAACTGCATGGCAAAACCCTGTCTCAAAAAGACAAAAACAAAACAAAAAAAAAATCCTAATTAAAACCATGGCTAATAGAAGAGGGAATGACTTATACCAGCCAAAGAGGGGTAAGCATTTTCCTACAGTGAAAAGAAGAAATAGTAAGAACCAAAAAGGTAAATCTACAAAAAGTAGGCTTAATCTTTCCTGTGTTTTCTGTTCAGTTAGCTTTTTGCAAATAGCAAAATTATTTCTCTTCCCAGTTACCCCAACTGCAGACTTCATTGAATCCTTGTAATGTTAATCCACATTCTAAACATATACTTAATCAGTCTAGACTAGATTGATTGCACATCTCTTTAAAAGAGAAAGTAAATATTTTTGAGCATTCATGAAGCCCTAGTTGCTGTGTGGGGCCTGTTCTGTGCAAGAACTTAGCTCATCTTCAGAACAATTCTTCAGAGTTCAAAGATGATTATTCCATAATTAGCAGGAAAAAGTAAGTACATGAAAGAGCTATAGGAAATACTTAGATCACCCAGCCAGAATCTGAACCCAGAATAGTGCAAGTGTTGGGCACACATTCTTTACCATCACCATTCAGCTGTGCTTCCAAAGACTTGGTGCACAATAACGCCTGTACTCACAGCCCCCATTGTCAATTCCTGTATGGCGTACATTCATTTCATGCTCTCTGGGAAAGCTTTTAGAGAGTAATTCTCTTTTGATAGAATTTTTAAAATTTAAGTTTGCCAACCAAATTTTTCGTTGACCTTTGGAGTGTATTGCTCAACCACTTTTTGTTTGCTTTTCGTGAATTGTACAGTTTAAAAGGGAATACTGAAATATACTTGGTAATATAAATGTGTTTGTATTCTCATATTGTAATAATGAAAGGAAGCTGGAAAAATTGATGGGGATGGTGAGCTCATGGAATGACGGCATTAAAAAGTAATAAAGAGTAGGAAAGCTTTTTGAAAGACCAGTGAGTGCTAGAGATACAAGACAGACATCTAAGACAGAAGGTATAGTTTCAAAAGTTGTAAATGTTTCTCCTTTTTGCCTTAAAAAAAAAAAGTGAATCTGGCGTGTTTCTTTAATTGTTAAAAAAAATCATGTTAGGGCTAAAATTGATTACCTCAAACTCATCCAAAAATACATTACATGTCAGTTTGCATCAACCAAACAACCTCAAAAGTTGGATTTTTGAATCTGTATGGAACCCTATCTGCCTCTTTAAAGACAAAACTAGGGTGGTAAAGTTGAGTTCTCTGGGACTTCAAAATGGGTGATGAATTTTAAGTAATGGAAAAGTAGGAAAATATTCCTAATGGCACTTAAGTGTTATGTATACACATTGTGTGTGTTTGCAACAAAGTATTAACTGCCTTTGACTGACCAGATGCTTGGATCAAATACAGAGATGATTCCATACAGAGATAGATCAAATAAAGAGCTGGGAATCTGGATCTTCCTTTTACCGAACTTGGTCTCTGTAATTGCTACATCCATGGTGTTTACCCCCAAATTAAGTCACAATTAATATTCAGCAGACTCTTCAGTAAATGACACCTCTCACCCTTTAATTTGTATTGTTCAGCAGGGCAGGCTACTTCTTGTTTTTAAAAAGAGCAACCTATATGCTGTAATTCCTTCTATCTACTCCATGACAATTTTAAAGCCAAACTTTTTTTTTAATACAAGAACATTTTAGTTTTAACATCAAAAAACTTAAGAGACCACTTAACATAAAAACGAGTAACTGTAGAAAAATGTCATTCCCAACATTTTAATTGTTCTAACGGAGCCACTTTGCAAAACTAAATTCCTTTAGCATTATGTACTCAGAGTATCTTTTAGTTTGGCTGTTCAATAACTTACCAAAGAACATAAAGTGGCTCCTAATATGGTATCGTTTTCATTTCCTGTTTGTTGAAAGATAAATGCTAACACTGCGAGGCTTTTTTTCTTCTTAATTTATTCCTCCCTGAACCACAAGGGAATAAAAAGAAATAAAAAAAATCCAGTGTGATATGGCTTGAGACTGAGTCATCCAGTTAGGATAAGCTGAAAGCTTTTTCTCATCTCTTTTTGTCCTTTTCCCTTTTTTTCTGCCTTCCTCCAATTCTCGAGTCCCTTTCACCTCAGAAAATAACTTTGTTTTCAAAAAGTGAAGCATGTTCAGTTTCTGGGATAATTTTACACCCCCAAAAATTGCTTTTTAAAAGATTTAAGGTGAATGATGTGACATACAATAAGTCTTTCCCTAAGACAAATATTCTCTAAAAGTACTGAAATGAAACTATATCTATAGTCATTTATTCACACGTTCTCTGTTTCATTAATGTCATCTGCATTTTCCTCTCAATCCCATAGATGCTCTCTTAAATGTATCTTCATCTTCTGTGAATACATTTTCCACTTCTTTTACAGAAGTCATTGTATGTCCCCTATGCCCAGCTGTTCTGAATTACCAAAATTATCATCATGTTAAGTAGTCCAAAGCAAGCATAAGGACTACAGTATCCAATAAGTAGTGAATGCCTGCTATGCACATCCAGTAAACTTACCTGTGACATCAGAAGACAATTTATAAAGTTATGTAAATTATTACTATCAGACTAGCACATAGCATGTCCTCAAATATTGAATAAATGAATAAACTTATTCTGTGTTCATTTGAAGATGGGACCCGATCAGCCCTTGTATCTGTTTCTTTCTGCCAGTGTCACCTGCCAGCACTCTATTCATCTGTGCTTAACCATAAAGATGGAGCTAATTTTGCACAGATGTATCCATCCATCTAGGAGCTCCTCTACAACCACAGCAGATAACTTTATGAGTTTTAGCTGCCTACCTCATTTTCCTTTGGCCTCCTTGTGAATAAGGATGGTTAATAAGCATGATTCATATGTGTCTTTAGCCCCAATGTTACATGGGGCTTCTTGGTGCCAGCAGGTCTAGAATATCCCAGTAAAAGTCTAATACATCTTGAGTTGAGAAACTTACAGTGCCTCCTCCAGTTACTTGGAGCTTGGCAGTAGATCTATAGATTTAAGAAATAAGCAATGAAAATGATTTTGTCATGTTCTATGATGGCATAGTTGTTTGGAATATGTCTTAATGTGAATCATTAAAACAGTCTTGTACCTGTATTCAAAAAAATAACAAAGCCTTTTCTTCCTGCTAGCTTGCAAAAGACAAAGAGCGGCTGCAAGCCATGATGACCCATCTGCATGTGAAGTCCACAGAACCCAAAGCTGCCCCTCAGCCCGTAAGTAATGCTCCACCAAGTAGCAAAAAACAGAGCAAAACTTAGGCTATTAGTTTGTGCTGCCCTGTCCCAGCTCCTTTGGCTGATACAAATGTCAGAGGCCTTCAGTTTCATTAACTGTTCCAGTGTGCTAGGCATCTGGGAAGACACAGTATGATTCATACATGATGCTCACCCATGGGACCTGAGGAAGCAGCTCTTCTTTGCAACAGAATGGCGTTTAACGATGGTACTAAAGTATTTGTGGGAAGCCCTCTGGAGAAAGGAAATCATTCAGGCAGGAATGCAGAGAAGGTAACCAGACCATGATAACAGAAGAAAGAAGCATTTTGGCCTGGGCAAGCTTAGAGACAGTATTGTAGGAGGAATCGAGCAAGGAATAGTCCTGCTTAACTGTAACAGGCAAAAGAAAGGAAACCCACCTGTAAAATTGTGAGAGGCTAAGTTATGGGGACCATCTAGTGGTTCCTAAGGACTTTGAAATGAAAAATTACTCTTCTACAGTCAGGAAACCAAATATGGCACATTGAGATTACCTTTTATTTTTAGAGAATGTCCTATTTCTTGCCTTGTTTCCTTTTACTGGACTTTGAAATATGCCATCCCAGCACAGGCAATTCATACCAAAACAGAAGAATGGCATCTAGACTCTCAGTGCTGCCTTAGACCTCATTCCTTCTAATGAATTGATCCCCTTTGCCATTGTATCTCTCATGCTTTTATTTCTAAAAATTTCTTAGTAGTTTAAACTGATTATTCAAAATGGAGACAGTGCTTTGCTCCTTGATTTTAAGATTTGTAAAATTTAAAGGTACACTGCCTTTATTTGATTTTGCTGGGAGTCACTGTGTGAAAATTAATTGAGCGTTGACATTCTATAGTTAGTACCAGCAATTTTAATCAATATGCAATGATGCAGCATAATAGCAAAGTATTGGTTTATCTGTTTTGACTGATTTTTTTCTATAAATAAAACAAACACACACCCATATATGTATGATTTATGGTGATAGAAATAAAACGGAGTCAGACTATTAACCCAGCAAATATGGTAGCCTGCCAAGATGCAGTTGGCAGACAAAATTAATGTCTGAAACAGAACACATTACTGAGATATAGGACATAAAATCATTAAACACTTCACGCATCCATTTTTACTAGGAAACAGTTCTTCGTTTCCATGTATTTCACAGTAAATGGCTGTTGAAAGTGAAGGAGTAGGCTACCAAAAAGAAAGGAAGGGAAAGAAAAAAAAAGAAAGAACCAAGCCATTCAGTATTGTGGAATCAGCCATCAACAATGCTTTTCCTTCCAACCCCTTTTAAGAAAGGTACCTGGAAAAACGTGAATTCAACAAAGCCTGTCGGTGATATCCTGAAATGAGTTGGCTGTCTTCTGAAACAGGCAGTCTGCCCCAAAGGGCTCTAAGTGCCTTGAAAGTCCCCAGGTCTTTAGATGACTTTAGCGAAACTATTTTCCCCAGGATGAAGAGTTTGAGCCTTTACACCTAGGATAGAAAGAGAGGATGAGATTATCTCCTGTTTCTCCATAGATAAAAGAACAACTGTGATAGAATCACTACTGGCCTCAGCACTTTAGTAATAGACTCATTTTAGATCATCGTGCTCCTCGGTAAGAGGAGGCATACATCAGAAGACATGGAGCAGCAGACCCCCAGGAGTGCCCAGCTAGCAAGAGGCCTGGGTGCTGTCTGGCTGCACCATATCAGGCTGCAGGAGGACCATTGCCAAATGTCCATGTGGACCAGGACTAAGCAACCAGTAAACAGGAAAAGCAGCTTAGGAGGAACGAACAGGGCAGGAAGGTTTGTCTTGATTAGTATAAAAAAATATTTTACGTTCTGGAAAATTATAACTTTGAAGGGGACCTCCTACTAAATTTATTTTTAACTGCTCTATTGAAAATTCTCTACCACTAGTCAACATTATCTCTTAGTAGCTCAGCACAGTATTTCTTTATTAAAAGAAATAGGCACGAATATTTTTGACTGAAAAATTAATAGCTTTTGAATTCATACACAGCAGGTTTTCTTTTGCAAAGAAGTCCAATATCGCTGCACAGCACTTCTATAACCATTTATTTAGAGTCCAAGTCAAACCTTTGACAGCTAGAGCAGCGCTACAAGCCAATATAAAGAACTCCAAGATGTAAACCAACAATAGGCCGTCTGTGTGAGGTTTGCCATTGTCAAATACATAGATTGTTTGGATTAGTTTATGTAAATGTACTGTTGTATTACCCTTTGAAAAAAAAAAGATCACATTTGTGTATGAAAAGTGGTTCCCTTCACAGGCAGCATTATAAATTCCTTATCCTTTAACTTACATGTAAGAAGTAAAAATTGGTGCCTGACAAGCAGATATTGTGTGACACTCTGTTGTCGGAATGAACCTGCCTTCTTTTCATTTATTGGAAAATAGAAAATTTTATTATAGATACCATCTTATAAATCAGGAATTATTAAAATATGTATAGGTGAGGCATTGGAAAATTAATTATAAAAGATAGACGTGTAACGTTTTGCATAAATTTTCACTTCCTTGCCAAAAAAAAAGAAAGAAAAGAGAGAGAAAGAAAAGACACACACCAACTGCAAACCCTTGATGCTTTCAATTTTAGGGACCAAGAGCTGTCTGGTGACTGATTCTAATGTACAAAGTATTTCCTATAGCCTGAAATTAATTTATCCCACCCTCACTGATAGACTACCTCACATATATTTGCATGAATATTCTTCTAGAATCTGATTTGAATCAAGCAGGCACTGAGATTCAAATCTAACCATAGATGGGGACTTCGTGTTATAACCTTTCCAGTAAGTTTATGAAGTTGTTTCCTTTTTCCATTTCTGTTTAAGAGGAACTTTGTGTTTATTTAAAAATTCTTAGTCACTAAGTGATAAAACACTCTGCCGTAAATGTTGCCCTTCACCAAATGCCATTTGGGTAGTAAGTGTCATTTGTTGTATCCAGTTGTCCAACTCATCCCCACTTCATTGCATCAAAGAGGCTGCCAGCATGTTCTTGGATTGTTCTTACATCAGCTCTGAGATGTATTTTCTGGATCCCAGTGTAGACCTCATCTTTAGATCTGGATAGTTTAAAGGGTGTGTTTATCTCAGGACAGTGTCCCAGGTAGTAGGTGTTGATCTGAGCTTGTTGCAAACAGGAAGGAAGCATGGGCCCTACTGGAACAGCAGTTCCCAGTCTTCCTGTCCGTCCAGCTGCCTCAGTAATATGTCTTCCTGCTGTCGTCATGCCCTCTCAGAATTATACCCAGGTTTCAACGTGCAAGTTGTTTCAGTGGTACCTTGGTTCATGAACTGTCATGTTTGCAAATAGAGATGTTTGGCTAAATTTTGTTTTTGTTTACAAACTCTGTATCAGGAAACAAACATGATGGTGGCCATCTTTCCCACATGAATATGATCATGGCCATCTTTTCCAGAATCGTGGAGTGAATTAAATTTGTGAATCATGGTGCCACTATATTCTGTCAACAGTATTTATTGGACATGTGGTATACTGAACAATGAGTAGTTCGATGAGAAAGACTTGTCTTTGCCAGTGGGTGTTTGGAATTTTGTGAAGGAAGCTACCAAATAACTACATTTAAATCACCAAGTCCTAGATTGTGCTGCATGTGAGTAGGGTGAGTGAGCTGGAGAGTGGGATCAAAGAGGACTTTTTTGGAGAAATGATGTTTCTGCTGTGATCTAAAATGTAAATAGGAGAAAGTGGTGAGAAATCAGCTTCTTAGATCTTTCCTATGATGGACCATGGCTGCACCTGTCATTGTGTCTCTGAGGATGGGAGCTGGGAAAGAAAAGTAAGTAATGACAGTGTGGAGGAAGAAAAGGAATGGCCAACGTCACCTAAGAGAGGGAAACTTTTCTTAATGTTTTTAAGGGTGAGCCCTGCGTGGAAAAACATCTGTAAATACAGTAAATTACCAGGAGAGCTGTTAAGTTCTAGCATTTGGGTACCTAGAGCAGAAACACTATTCTTGACTTAGGTTTAGAGTGGCCAACTTGGTATACTTTAAGTCTTAAAAGATTCTTTCCTTTCTGATGGAAAAAGAAGCAAAAGAAAGGAAAAAATAGTAATGAAAACAACTGATAACGTTTGGTTTCAACTACGGTAAGATTCTCAAAAGTAGACAGCGCTGCTTGTAGTGTCCTGCTTGGAGGTTACTGTAGCCTATGCTCACCCTAAGGTGGACTTGCCAAGGCATTTCCTGGGAAGAGGAGCCGAAACTCAGAGAACAAAACAACAAGAAACATTTCTGTTAGGACTTTATTAAGTTGTTAAGGATTACATCTAAAGACTTTTCACTATCGTGATGTCAGGAGAACACTGTAAAGCCTGTTTTATAATGCATGAGAACATGGGAGGTTTGCTTGGCTTTGGGGTACTCCTGCACATCAGAGAACTACTCCTCATCCCAGAGAAACCACATTCTTTCAGATTTGATGGGCAAGTAATTATAGTGTAGGTAGCTGAGCCTTCTTTATGAAAATATCATAAAGGACATTTGGAATGAAATGCGGTATTTAGATTTTCCTTTTTACACATTTTCTGGTACTCTAACCATGGCAATTAGGACTGTTTTGAAATAGCTTTTAGCTACTAGAAAAACAAAGTATCCCCCTCTGAAAAAAGGGTCTGTTAACTCTTCTAGTAATGACCAACAATGTAGGCTGCTGGGACCTTGCTGTAGAGTTGGAGAAATAATATCAGGACATCATAAAAAAGGATTTTCAGGTGCAACACACAAAAGGTGTGTCACGGACTGTCTTTCATTAAGTCACCCCTTCTCACCTCCACTCAGGTTTTATTGTTTCTGGTGTCAGTGTGGCTGTTTTTTGTTGTTAGTGCCGCCTTCTGAGCATCCCATACCCGACCAGGCTGAGACAGGGAAGGAAAGCAAGGCAAAGGCTCCTCACAAAGGCCTCCAGCTGCTGCCTACTGTCCTGTCTTCCCCATGGTCTGGCACCACTGTCATTTCTGAACTCAGTGATTCATGCCTAGAAATGCAGCTGCTGGGCCCTCTGCAATTCTGCCGGACCTGAGCCACTTGGGCCAGTAAAACTAACAGCAGAAAAACCAGTTCTGTGAGCCTGAAAGTCCCTACTATGCAGCCTTGGCTTTAGTGTTTTGGTTTCAGGTTTGTCTTTTGTTCTCATAATCTGTTTTCATGTGAGGCAAGAGCACAAACAAAAACAGAAAACTGGTTCTTACGGGAATACTCACAACAAGGCTGTTTCTGTCTGGGGTTTACATCAGCCATTTGTTTGTTTTTTTAAAATATGAGTGACTCATCATCTTTACACTGGCGAGGAGATTGTTGGTGAAAAACTACAGATTAATTTTTTTAAAAACGGGACTAAGTACAATATTGGATAGCTGATAGGGTTGGAATCATTTTGATGGCAAAGCATCCAGGAGATTCCCTCTAACCAAAGACAGTGCTTGAGAGCATGATTGTTTTTGTTTTTATTTTAAAAATCATACAGCAATATTAAGTGACATAAGAATTTAACTTTTGGCCAGAATTTCAAAGAGACTATCTTTGCCGAAATCATCACATGATGGAAACTTGTCGTGTAGAAAATAATCAGAGTTACTAACTTTTCTAAACATAGCAACTTCTTTTAAATAGAAAATGAACACAATTAAAAAAAATGGACTTTCCATTAGGAAAAGAAACCCTCCCAGTCCAATCCCTTCCTGCTCCATGCCCCGGAAAAAATTATCTTTTTTAAAACCTTAACTACAATCAGAAACATGAAATACAGATGCTTTCATTTCTAATTGATGATTATATTAAGATTTAATAGTTTACAATTAAGATGAATATTTCAGGATTCCAGCAGAACCCACATTGTTCCTGATTTGCACTTCTGTTGTCTGCAGTTAATTTTTTTTGTGGTCCGCTATTTTCATAGAGACCTTAATTGAAAGAGTTGGTTTGATTTGAATGGAGCCTATTCTGAATCCTTCCTCATGCTCCATCTTCTCGCTCCCTTGCCAAGATGGTTTCTCCTCACGACAAGCATGTGATCATCAGACAAAAGTTTAAAAGTTAAGAAACTTCTATAACAGCTGACAAGGTTGACATTTCATTAACTTGTTGGTTCAGCCCTCAGATGATTTTGTGTGGCAAAGCACCGTCTATTTGGAGTTTACAGCTTTTTGTTCTTTCTTCCCTCACAGGCTGTAGTCATGTTTAATTTGGAATCTGGGCTCCTTTGGCAAATTAGCAATTAGAACAATTTTGTGGGAATATGTATATGTGTCATTAGTTTTCCTGCAAATTAATAGCAAGGGCAGAGGTCAGACAGAAATTTTCCACTTGACTGCAGCTCCTCTATGGAGACTTGGCACTTGCTTTTGGAATGGCCACAGCTGCTCTCAGCCACCCTCTTCCTCTAGGAACTGTCTTCTAATTAGTTTACCTCATAGCCATCATTACAAATATTACTACCTCCCCTTCTTGAAGTAAAATTACTGTTTCTACAAAATATTCCAGTGACATCTTGCACCACTGCACATTGATGGTGGGGTCACTCAAATGCAGCATTTAATCATTAGATCACCTCCGTCCGCGTCTCCTAATTAGAGTCCTTACAATACATTTTTATCTGGTAATTAGCTGAGATTCGCTGCTTCCTCTGTGGCTTATTAGAGACAGCCTAGCAGTGGGTGCGAATCGTAGTGTCATTTGTCAAGGCTGGTAAACCCCTCTCTGCTCTCTTCTGGCACTGTGTTTATTTCTACTTGCCACCTATGTTCAAAGCATCCAGAAAGTTTGGCCTGCATCTCTTTCTTTGTGAATTGTGCTAGGCTGGATGGATTTTATTTCTTCCTTGTCACCTTCACTAGTAGAAATAGTACAAGTATTAGAATCCTTGCAGGGGCTGTAGGGGTCAAATTCTTTTTGCATTTGATGACATGTCAGTGGAATTGGTCTATTTTTAGGTGTGAGCAGCCGAACAGAGGTGCTTGCACTTGCTGAATGTTTACATGAGTGTTGGTTTGTGACAACTAAACTAGAACCCAGTTCGACTCGGTGATCTTCACCACAAAACTGGAAAGGAACATATGCCCTAAAATATCTTAAGGACATTTGTGTTCATAATTTTTGTTACTTTTTTAAGAAAGTCGTGATGTGTTTTTAGGGTAATGGTCTTCAGCTGAAAATAGAGGCCAAGAAGTAGACTCCTTCCCCAGAACTGTATGGTTTGTGTGCATGTTTGCTCTTGGCCAGTGTGTGCTTTCAAATGGTAAGCACTGAAGGCCAGCAGTTGTGCATTTTATTCCTGTTTTTGTCATTGCAGGACTAGCAACCTTATGGCTACTCAGGAATGTTCATTGAATGTCATTTGTAAACAGGGATAAAGCTACACTCTGAATCTTTTCCAAAGTGAGCATAACAGAACAGTGAAACTGGTATTTATTTTTCCCATTAACTAGGAGTAAGGGGATTATACAGGGTGTCTAGGATCCTATGTGTAAATGGGTTGAGTTTTGGTCCAAGTTGGAAATAAGGACAAGCCTCAGTTTTCCTTCTCTGTAAAATATGGTAACATCTCATACGGTAGTGATGGTGTGTTAATCATCGAAACCATACAGGGGCAGGTGTTTTAAAACATTTATGTAAATCTTTTCCATGAGTTTTCTGAAATGTTCTGATAGTCTTTGGCTCAACAGCATCTGAATGATAAAAGCTGTGTATTTATGGGCTGTGTGCACTAACTTCCTTGACCCTCTGCCCCAGCAGATGCTGATACACACTGTTCCCGGACCTGGTCAGTGATTAAGGCCTGAGGCCAGGAAGGGTCAGCCCCAACTTTTCCCCACTTGACCTCTCAGCTCTGCCCCATCCCCTGGCTGCTGCTCCAAACTGTTTAGCGCTTGGTTTGCAAATGTCTTCATCAGGTCAAGCTTCCTGGCGGGTTGAGATGGCTGCTCACCATATCTTTCTGACTTGCTGGGGAGTGGAGTGGGTGGTAAGAGTTGTGCCATTTCTGTGGCTTCTTCTCCAACTTTTGGGCCAGGGGGTCTGTGGTTTGCTGAGTCAACCTTCAAGCTGAGAATAGAAAGAGCACAACTCACTAGTCAGCCCAGCATTGGCCTCCAGGTTTGCATTTTTCTTAAGCCATGGGGGATCTTTCTTTTCATCCCGTGGATCTCCCCTGAACATATCAGGCAGGATTCTCATGGCCTTTCTCATGGAGTGTGAATAAAGGTTTTGTCTTCTCAACATATCAGAACTCTCTTTTATTGTGTGCTTTGATTAGGATAACATAGGACTCTTCTTTATAATACCTTTCACAAATAATGCCTCGTGCTTAAGATTGACTCTAACTTTGGTGAAAGAGACTTACTACTTGTGAATGAGTTGAAACCTGGTTTGAGAAAGTGTTACCAAGATTGTTTAAGTCCTTTGGATTGAGGGAGGGCTCTATCTCTATCTGAGCAATTTTGTAAATGGTAATAAATATGCTAGAAACCACCAAGTTTTTCATTGCTGAACTTACAGAATAGTAATTCGGGTCCAATAAATTTTGAGAAAGGGTTGTCCCTTCTAGTATTTGTAAGACTAGCACTATAAGCTGAAGGTAAGACATACAGTAAATCAGAAAAGCACTCATTCATTTTCCCCAGTGTTATTTCAAATAACTAATAATTCACTTCCTTACTTGAATCAGTAGATTATTTCATTTTCAGGGAACATTTGAAATTTGAAAGAAAAATATCAACAGAAATCTTACAGTTCTGAATCTCTCATAGGCTATGTTCTTTTTAGATTAATAGATGCTACTCCTTTATTTGATAGAGTTTAATAACCAGTGCCCATAAAGCTTTTAAAGATTAGTCTCTGCCAACTGATAGAAATAAATGATGGTTTCCTGGCTGAGGGCCAGTCTTCAGTATGAGCCTAGGCCAGACATTTGCAGTGCGTCCCATCTACGTGAAGTTTCATGATGGAACTGAGGAGCCCATCCTCCTGCCGGCCAGCATGGCAGCTCCTAGCCACCTGGGACCATTTAAATTTAAATCCATGAAAATTAAACAGAAACTAATTTTAGAAAAAGTGATAAACAGCACTCCTCAATTGGACTAGCACATTGCAGAAAGTTTTTTTTTAACAGCTCAGGTCTACACCTTGGTATCCCACATGGTCTTCACTCCAGCATCTTTCCTCCCTGGTGCTGCTGAGGATTCTGAGGTGATTAGAGAAGTGTCTTAACCCAGAATTTCTCAAACTCATTCTGCTGGATAATCCCTTTTAGCATCTGTAAACATCAATTTGGCAGTCTTCGGAAAATACCTATCTCGTGGAAAAGAAAAGAGAGCACTGCAAGAGATAGCTTACACCAAACCTAAGTGAATCGTTTATAAACATGTCTGCTGAGAGAAATGATACTTGCCAGGCATTCTCGGTGTCACGCCTGCTGGATGTGAGATGCTTTTTTGGTTGCTCTGTTTCTCTGAAGGTCTTCTAAACCTTGTTCTTTTCCTCACAGCTCAATCTGGTATCAAGTGTCACGCTCTCCAAGTCCGCATCGGAGGCTTCTCCACAGAGCTTACCTCATACTCCAACGACCCCAACTGCCCCCCTGACTCCCGTCACCCAAGGCCCCTCTGTCATCACCACCACCAGCATGCACACGGTGGGACCCATCCGCAGGCGGTACTCAGACAAATACAACGTGCCCATTTCTTCAGGTAGCTGCTCCATTTTTGCCTCCTGTAAACTGTAACATGCAATTGTTGCCCATCAGCCCCCTTTTTAAAAAGTGATCATTAATAGGACAATGATTCTTATTTAGCAGATATTGCGCAGAACCAAGAATTTTATAAGAATGCAGAAGTTAGACCACCATTTACATATGCATCTTTAATTAGGCAGGTAAGTAAATAACGCAGTATGTGAAATTATAGCAAAAGGTGTATGTGTACAAGGATATATTATATTGATGAAATGGATTTAAAACCATTTAGTATGCAAGCATGCTAAAACCTTTTCTATAAGGTTTTTTAAAACTGCAATATATAACATAATTGCTTTTGATTAAGTATTACAATACGATGTGATTATTAGGAAATTCATTTCACACAACAGTGAAAATGAGCCTGTTTAAAGATGGCAAGTCAATTATCACAAGCTACAGTAATCTCTGATCCCTAGAATTAATCTGAGCTCTAAATAATTACTGAGCTTTAATCAGCTAGTGAAATGTTTTGCATTTCTCTTTGATTCTGCTTTATGAATGACTAATAAATTAATATTTCTGTACGGAAACAGAAATAAAAACTCAAAACAATTAGATAATTCCATTTTGAGTTTTGCTATTGAACTGTTAAATGCAACCATTAATCTCAGATCATTTTGCGAAATCTTTCTTAGGATTTAGCTCTGAATCACACATATTTTTAAGAAACTGTACAACGATGATTCTGCTGAATCGGTCATAAATTATCTTCTGATACTTTTTTATTTATAGGCCATTCTTGAATCTCCAGAAAAGCAGCTAACACTAAATGAAATCTATAACTGGTTCACACGAATGTTTGCTTACTTCCGACGCAATGCAGCCACGTGGAAGGTAAGCTTTCTCTCAGGCCTCTTTTAGCCTTAAATTTTGACTTTTATAAGGCAGAGGTGGTTGTTGATAAAATGCAATTATTGGGCTACAAGAGAGTTACATTTATATTGTTTTAATATACCCAAAGTGCCCAATTTATAGAAATATTTGATTAGAAAACAAGTTCCATTGTGGTCAAAATGCTAAGAGAGAAAATGCCCATCATGTTGGCAGCAGATGTGTGGATGGGCCAGCCGGGAGAGCTCTCTCTCCCCAGCTGGTATACAGAGAAAAAAGATGATGACACTTTTGCCCTAATACTGAGTTTGTCCTGTTACTTAAACAAACCACATAATGTTGGGCGTTTAACCACACCCAACATTTGCAGAGGCAAAGGTAACCTGTTTTTTTCACCATTAGCAACCCACAGAAATTATCAAAGTGAACATAACTTTCACTGGTTGGATAAACACTCATCTATCCAATTAGCTGTTCAGTCCAAATGTTAGCACTGTAAATGGCCACTTCTTACAAGGCAACAATGTTTTAAGTCAGGAGATTATCCCTTAGAGGTTCATAGAAAACCTGAGGAAAAAATGTAACCTTTAAATCATGGAACTTTATCATAATACCATTTGCTATAAACCAGGTCAAATTCCATGACTCGGTTAGATGCCCCCCAACAATGCTTGGGGTCCTGTGACGTTGCTCGTTCTCAGCTCAGTAGCTGTTTCTAGAGTCTGTTATTCTTGCTTACAGAAGAGGGCACATGCATGCTGGCATGTGTATGTTCATATTTTTACTACCTAGAATTCTAATTCCTGCACTCCAAAACATTTAGACAACTTTAATACAAACATTTTAGGATTTTTACATGTCATTAGTCTAAACTTGATAGGACTTTATTATAGGATACAAATAAAACTTACTTTAATTGAAAGAAATGCCTTCCCTACTAGTACCTTAATTTTACATGAGAGAAAAAACACATTTCCTCTACTAAGTGTATGATAAATGAGTATTTTAAAATAAAAGGAAGCCAAGTGTGATGCCACACATCTGTAATCCCAGCATTCTTGGGAGGCTGAGGCAGGAGAATCACAGGTTTGAACCCAGTTGGAACCAATTAGTAAGACCCTGCCTCAAAATATAGAAAGACCCTGGATTCACTACTCAGTACTGCAGAGAAAAAAAAAAATAATAATAATATAACTGGAGAACTCATTAGGCAAAAGGCCCCTGAAGTGGAGAACCTGTGTTGAAAATCTTATCCCTTTCTTCAACTTGCCTTGGAGGATAAAATACAAAGACTCTTTAGCTACACATGCCTTTAAAAATGTAGGATGAAGCAGACATTTTCTTCAAGCTGCCTTTTATAAATACCAAATGATCAAATTTAAAAATAATCGCCAGTTACAAATACAAATTTAAGCTCAAATCTTCAGATGCAACTTCTCTTTTTCTGCAAAGTGCAGGAAAAAGTGTCATCAATATAAACAACCCTAGATGAAGTACTTAATGACTCATAAATACTTACAATTTTCTGTGTGTCCTTATTGGTACTGTGCTCTCAGACAAAAGATGAAATGCCCACTTTGAAGTTCTGACTGAAAAGCGCTCACTCATCTTTTTGGAAACTCTTTTATTTTTAGCTGCTTTCTGCTAAAGTGAAGCCCTACCAAACAAAATTTAAATTTTGACCTTGCATCTTACAGTTCTATGGCTGTGTTGTTCAGCCAGATGTACAGGAACTCTTGTATCAGTGTGGCTTCACAGCTCTTTGAGTTCTGTACATCTTGATACTTATTTTAAAACATCAGTGATTAAAAACAATGTCCATTTTTCTCTCACCTGGATCTCCTACTTGTGTACATGCTCTCTGAATTCTTAAAGGGACTTTGGCTGTATTATTTGTGTCTCCTCCATGTTGTTCAAGGAGATGACCTTTACCATCCTATGCTATGCTTTTGTGCAACTCAGTTACTTAAAAACTAGATCATAATTTTATACATAAAGAAGTTTACCCTATCAAGTGATAACTGTGATGTGCCAAATATTTTTAAGAGTTTTGTTTTTAAGCAAATCTATCAGGATTTTTTAAAATCAAGGATATCCTTTGATAGTCTCCTCGTTAGCATGAAACTATCCCAGTTACGCTAATACTATTCAAAAACTCTTTGGGAATTTATCCCATGGATTCTCCTTATGAGCAGTTCATCGCACCATGCAATAGAAGTTGTCTCATTATGTTCTAAATACCCCTTTGCAGAGAAAAAATATAGTCTGAATCCTCATAATCAACAATTATGATTATCCAAAAATTGAAACATCTCTGAAGCTATCAAGATATGCCACCTTTGTTAAACTCAGAGAGCAAGTGCAACAGGTGGTGGAAGGAGAGGGGTGCAGGGTGCAGAGTGGCTGAGCAGCAGCAGCATTATTGAAGTTGAACAAGGGCTTACAGTGTGTGAGGTGCAGCACACGCATTAACATCTTGTGCTCCCGTTGAGGCACTTATTCCACATGAGGAGAAAGTTTTAAGTAAGTCTGTTTATGATACCCTCATGTCCAACACTGAGGCTGCATCAGTAAGTTCAACGAGGCAGGACTAAAGAAAGGAAGCCATGCTTATTTCTGGCCCCAGCCAAGATTGTATTTTCCTGAGTCTCAAAGGGAAGGTGAGATGTTGAAAGCTGTTCACTCTTGAACTGAGAGCCCCATCTTTGGTAGATTTTAGTAGATTATAAACCTGAAGAGTCACAGGTTAGGAATGGCCATAAATGGCTTAGAAACATATGTGTGCAGAAACCTTGAACTACACAAATGTAGTCCTTTTGCCATCAAGAGTCTCGCTCATGTGTTCCTTGGCATTCATTCCATTAATCAAGCTACTCTCATAAGTGCCAGCTTTCACATATATTAGGGAAGTAAGATAGAGCTTGATCATGGATACTGATCCCAAGAGGGATTGGTTCACCCGCTGATTCCACTGGCTATACAAGGTGATACTCTCAGTGGTAAAATCCTGTTTAGAATTCTCCTTAACAAAACCCATGTGTATTTTTAAAAACAGATACTGCCATATATTTAGCATTAACTGAGTCTTCATCTTTCATGGTTTAATAATAAACCACCCTTTTTAAAATGAAAGGTAGATGAGTCTCAGAAAGCTACTTCTGTGTCATATATTTCAAAGTCATAATAACAGTATATTTAGAGCTATATTATGGAACCTGGTTCGGGGTTGTATTCACTATTACTAATATTTCTTCTAGTTAGATCCTACCAGAGACTAGATTGTAAAATACCAAAGTACAATTAATTGATACTTTTTGGGATCTTTTTTTTTCATCAGAAAGACACCCTCAAACATAAGAATGTCCTCCATGGGGGTGGTAGCTACAGTTCTTGGGAATGGTTTTACAAATGTGGACTATTAGGCTGAATGTACTGCTGTTGTTGGAGTCTTTTCTTACAGAAAATGTAAATGTTCTCTCTTTTATACTTGCTGCAGAATGCAGTGCGTCATAATCTTAGTCTTCACAAGTGTTTTGTGCGAGTAGAAAACGTTAAAGGGGCAGTATGGACAGTGGATGAAGTAGAATTCCAAAAACGAAGGCCACAAAAGATCAGTGGGTATGTCCACCATGTTTGAACTTCTTAGCCTAGCTTGGATTGTGCTAACAAGTATAACGTAGAGGCTTTGGCTGCTAGATGGTGTTAGACCAAAGAACTGGTTTCACATTGTCTCAGTAAAGGGAAGCAAAAAAGCATTTCATCCCTCCTGTTTTGTATACCCACCAGTCCCCCTGCCCTGCTTGCTGGTCTTTGTTGCATCACATGCTAGTAGCTTTTAGGTGGCAATGCATATTAACCCTCACAAACCATTTGCTTATGCTTATTGCATTTTATTTTCTTTTTCCTGTTCCCTGTATTGGATGTCTGTTCTGCCCCCAACCCCGTCTCCTTTTGTTGCCACTTCATCTCCTTTGCTGCTGCTCCTATCCCAGGGTGCCATTCGCACCAACCTCTCACTGCATAAGTGCTTTATCAGAGTAGAGGATGAGTTTGGGTCCTTTTGGACAGTTGATGATGAAGAGTTTAAACGTGGCCGCCATATTCAACGAGGCCGTCCTCGCAAATACTGCCCCGATGAAAACTTTGACGAGCTTGTCGCACAGTAAGAGCCTTTACTTGCTTTTGTTTTATTTTTCTGCTGTTGCTTTGGCTTTGCATGGTTGACTCATCCCATGTAGTTTTGCATTTCACCAAGTAGCAGTGCCACAGCTTTCTGCAACGAAACTAAATTGTGTGATTTGTACATGTATTTCTCTCGTTTCTCTTTGGAACACCAGTGCTTTGAATAATGCTTTTTTGGCATCTTTAATGCAAATTATTGATTGTGTGATTCAGCAGCTTGCAGGGGCCCTATGACTAAATATTTTTATGTGTGTGACCCATAAATCCTTGAAGTCAAAAGGAGATTTTCATGTAGAGTTGAAATGTGTATATGTTGAGATAAATTTGTTTTTTTTACTTAGTATAGTGTAGATATTATAATGAGATGTATAAAATGTTCTAAGTAGAGGAGAAAATTGATATTATCATGTATATAGTACTTCCTTAAAAATCCGTTGATAAATATAGGTAATTTCTTACTGGAAGCCATTCAGTATCTGTCATACAAGTTTTTAGTTAGTTCGTACTAGGCCTAGGACCTCTTCAATTGCTGTCTTGGCTTCCTTTGGTCAGTTGATATAGAGACAGCACCACAAGGTCTCATGCTTGTGATCTGGCTGTACAAGACAGACTGCAGCCCAGCCTCCCACTTTGCTCAGGAGTGAACTTCCCCAGCACACTCTCCTTTCCCCATAAGTGTGCCTTGGAGAGTTTGGGGTCTCAGGAGAGTCTTTCCACTCATTGCCAGGACCCCTGCTGTGGGCTCATTGACTTCGCAGCACAGTCCCAGAGCTGCTGCCTTCCTGTTGGAACTGGGCATCTGCCACCCAAGTCTGTTACTACTATATGCGCCCGGATTTTATCCTCAGTTCCCTTGAACAGCAAAGTCTATCCCTGGCAGCTCTTGTGCAGAGCAATCCTGTAAAATGGCAGAGGGAGAAGGCTTAACTTTCCTTTGGTTAGAGGGGAACATTTCTAATATGGAAGGCTACCAGCAGCTTAAAACAAAACTTAGCTAGGAACTCATGGGTCGATTGTGTTTAACTTTGAGTTTTTATCTTTTTTCTCACACAGTAACCCTTCCCTTATTAAAAACATGCAGAGCAGCCACGCCTACTGCACACCTCTCAATGCAGCTTTACAGGTAAGATTGATGGCCATCCCGAATATGCAGCAGAGGCACATGTCTCCCCCACTCATTTCAAAATATATTAGCCTCGCTCTAATTAGATATTAAATTTTAATTCCGTTAAACTTTTTTCTTAAGTGCACAAAGCATCGTACTCCCTGGAGGCAAACACATCGGGCTGCTTCAGCATTAGCAGGATGCTTAGCATTTTGAATATTGTGGCAAAAAAATTAAAAGTTCACTTATTAATATTTATCAGCAGTATCATAATTTCCATCCTCTTATTTCAGAATTTCACTTGAGGCAAAAATACCACAAGTGTAATTACTCTAGCACAGCTATTAATGTGCTGGATGATAGGCCACTGCGTCACATGACCTTCTATTGTTCACAGGTTTAAAGAGAAAGCGGAGCTTTGTGTTTCTCCCACTTCTTTTAATGTCCATTTTTACGTGTGTATTGAGGTGTTAGGTGGTCTGAGTTTGTCTCACTTGGGGTAAGTAAACTGTTATTAAACAGGACAAGTGCTTCAGAAAAAAGTCTAGGTTTCCAGCAGGTCAGTCAAGATCGCATCATAAGTGCACAGAATGTTTGTTTTCTACTGATGAACCAAGCACTTGTCACATCACCAGTGGTCCCGAGGAGGTGAGGAATGCACCAGTCCAAGCAGGAGGGAGGTGACACCCAGCATAAACCTTGTATTTATTGTGGCTCTTTGCAGTTGCCACATTGTCAAGTTGTCTCTCCAGTCAACAGAACTACTCTTGAGTACCTGAGTATAGTGCTCAGGTTCCGCACAGAAGTTCATTAGAAGTACCCTTTTGGCCAGTGCTCCTGTTTGTGTTTTACTTACCCACACTGTCCTAGAAGATAGGCCAAAAGAATGTGTGTAACTTTTAGATGTAGAGCAATCTGACACTGGTAATCCAATACTATTACAGACTTTTACCTCATGCGTCCCACATGGGGGCTGTGGCAGCCAGACACTGGTTGTTAGGTTCTGTGCTGGTGTGTGCCCTTCCAAATGCATAAACATATTAAACATTTCTTCAAGTGAGAGCAGCAATAGTGAAAACAAAAAATCAAAAGCCATTTGAGATGCTCGGCATTATGGGAACAGAATAGAAAAGGAGGAGATACTGACAGGAGCCTGGTTCTTGCTGTTTAGTAAGCAAATATTTATTGAGCACCTACACTCTGCCTTGCAAAACCATTTTGCCTGATCTCCTGCAGCATCTTAAGGCTCCTGATGGATATGCCTCTTACACAGTTCAGCTGCAGATTCACTGAACTTAGCATTTCAGTAATTATATTTATTTTTAGTCTGAACTAAATTTAATAGGAGAAACTACTTTCTGCGTTTCTTTTAATTACTTGTAGTTTACACCGTAACTTTAGAGAAGAGTAAATGAAAGCGCGCTTAGATACTGCCACTGTAAATATCATTGATTAGTAACTTATTTTCCCTAGAGTCTTGTGAAGTGTGAATTTAAAGGCTGTGCTATCTGACATAGTATTAAAATTGAAAGCACATTTTACATTTATGATGCAGAAAAGCAAAAAAATAAAAATGATCCTCCATCCTCTGGATTCCTTCCCTTACCTATGTGACTAATTTCAATTAGTATGCTTTATCATTGCAAAACTGTTCGCCTCTCTTCTCCAAGCCATTTGCTTTTGCATCCTTTATACACTTCCTTGTTCCTGTGGCAGCCAAAAATCATCCTGCCATTTTCCAAGAACAGTCCATAGCAAGACAAGTAGGCTGCTATAAATTCATGGTTTGAGGAGTGGATTATTTCCCTCTCCTCTATGAATTTGGATCCTCAATCAGTAGACGGTCATAAGATAACTATCTGCTGTGAAATTAAATAAAAGATTCTACCACAGGCTTTCTTTTCCATTATTGCCAATTTCCAAAGACAAGTAAAAATAATAGTGGAACAATATCTTTAAAGAATTACTAGAGCAACATAATGCATGATATACAATTTATAAAATAGGACAGCAGAATCCACTACAGAAATAAAACATGGAACTTGGGACAGATTGCATTATACTCTGAAAAAGTGAAGTAACTAAGGGTAACCGTAAAGCTTCGTATTTATAGACTGCCTTTCCCCTGAGGATCTCAGAGCAGTTAATGTTCCAGAAGCGATAGTACTTACGGACTTCTGCACCATTACTTAAGCACCTTCATTTCTTTGGCAGAGGTGCCAGTTTGACATGAAGCCACATACTGTGCAGAGAATCATTTATATAATTAAGTCCATTATAAAATGTGTGACATGTCTGCTCCTAAGGGGACATTGACTACAGAGAAACATTGTTAGGCATAAGCAGTTGGTGAAAATTTTTCTAACCTGGATTGCTCTGATTATTCACTCAACAAAGAGTATTCAAGAGATGCAGTGGTAGATTAGGTGCCAGAATCTCTTCACAGCCCCTTTGTTATTTTTTAAAGGGACAAGGGTGGTTTTCTTCATGTAACATGTTGTCTGAGAGTCAGGGATTGAATGTAAAGGGGGAGGATAGCTTTGTGGACATTATTCACTGTGATTCACTGTGGTGGTTGGGCCCCCACCCATGTTCTAAGTTTCAATCTCTTTCAGAAATGGTTTTAACTAGAGCACTTTTGAGAACCAAGAAGAGTAAAGACTTATCCCAAGAAGGTTACCCTGTCTACAGAGTGACCAACTCATTCCAACAACTTTTTTTTTTTTTTTTTTTTTTTTTTTTTTTTTTTTTTTTTTTTTTTTTGCTACCAGGGATCAAACTCATGACCTCATGCTTGCCAGGCAGGTGCTTATGCTGCTGAGGTCATCCCAACAACTCTTACCACTTCATTTTTGTTTTTACTTCTCTGTGACTCTGCTGAAATATTAAGCTAACCACAGCCCTACGCTTACTCCTTTCTGACACTAGTTTAACAGTGAATGTGTGCTGTGAGAGTTGATCTGTGGGATTTCCATGACAGGGAGAGGCGTGACCACTTTGTTGTCTAAAATGTGGCAAAGATGGTTATCCAGCTTCAGTTTGCACTAATAAT
Organism: Dasyprocta punctata; assembly: GCA_004363535.1. Classification (NCBI taxonomy): domain Eukaryota; kingdom Metazoa; phylum Chordata; class Mammalia; order Rodentia; family Dasyproctidae; genus Dasyprocta; species Dasyprocta punctata. The sequence continues at coordinate 62,169 of RJWM01003311.1, read as the reverse complement.
ACTACCATCAACTGCTTTGCCCAGAACTGTAAAAATGCTTTACTTCATTTATAAGAGTTCTAGTGAAAAAAAAACTTCATGCAGACTACTTGACACACAATAGGAAAGTGGGGTATGTTCATTAAAATGAATTTATAGAAATAGGATATTTCCCCCACCTTTTAAAAGAAGGCAGTATGGTACATTCAAAAGCAGAAGAAAGGAAATGCTGTGGGCTTGCAGAGGACCCAGCTTTGAAATAATCTGTTAGGCACCACTGGATTAGGTGAGTGTGTACTTTCCTAAGATGGGCTTATCTCTAGAAAGCATTTCTGGCTGTGGAGTTCGTACAGTGAGTGAGGCTGCAATTGTCATAAGAGGCAGACACCCTGCCGCCCAGCTCTACTCCCTTTTTTCTTCATAGTTGGCTCATACCTTCTCTTTATTGCCAGGATTTCTAGAATACTTTGGACTCTTGCTTGATGGGCCAATTGAAGTCACCATGCCAGATTGTCTTGTGATTGTACTTTTTTCTCATTCGGATGGAAAACCAGGCATAGTGTAGTCTGCAGGAGGACAGTTTTGATAAATCTTGGTCTAATTACCATTGCCAGTTTTTCAAAGTCTGTCCTGTTCAATAAAATGAAAAATCATTGTGTCCTGATCACTTACAAATGAAACAAATGCCAGCGTTTTAGTCCAGTGGTACATTTGGCTACTGTCTCCTTTGTAGGCAGAATGGGCATTTTATTCAAAGGTAGTAGGGTAGGAAGTAAACAGTATCCTAACATAGAATGTAAGTGAGTTTTTTTTCTTCTATTTGCACTTTTTTTGCTGACACTCATTTGGAGTGATTTTGTCACTTTTAATATGGATGCACACCTTTATTATGGATGAGCACCAAGAAGAAATAAGATTTAGAGCTTCCTTTTTGCCAGAGATTTTTCTTTGGTCCTAAAATCCCAAGTGATTGCAGTGTTACCCTCAACTGATTATCTCAAATTTCACTAAACAGATTGAAAAATCATTCAAACAGAAATGATGAAGGAAGATAAAAACTGATTCCAATTCTATAATCTTTTCCTTTTCTATAGGACCTAAGAGGTAAATGTTTATGGAAGTTCTCATAAATTTGAGCAGTATGGCCAGAATAATCGGATCAAATCTCTGCTATCCAATAGTGGAGTCATCAAAATGGATAAGAAATGAAAATTCCATTATATTTCACTATGATCTAGAAATATTCAGCTTCTCTGGAAAAAAGAAATCAGATATAAATCTCATACTAAATACCCCTGTCTAAGCCATGTGACTGTGCCAAGCATGACCAAATTGAGTACTTACTCCCAAAGGGCACTTTGCTTCCTCCAGTTAGTTTTTCAAAACCAAAATCATGCTTGGGGCATGTGCATGAGTCACTTTTAAAGCAGTATCCTTCTACACCTCCTTGAAATTTGTGTTTGCCAACCATGCTACAATGCATTTAAACTGAAGATTACTGAATACACCTATAATTTATAGCTTCCTTGTCTTGCATACCCTGTGTCTTCATAAGTTTTCTCCCGGTTGATGCAGGCTTCAATGGCTGAGAATAGTATACCTCTATACACTACCGCTTCCATGGGAAATCCCACTCTGGGCAACTTAGCCAGCGCCATACGAGAGGAGCTGAATGGGGCCATGGAGCACACGAACAGCAATGAGAGCGACAGCAGTCCAGGCAGATCCCCTATGCAAGCTGTGTAAGTATTGTCCACCCAAATGATCTCTGCATCAGACCCCAAGCTTCCTGTTTTGTATGCACACAAACCCTTCTCTGGCCTCTATATATATTCGTTTCCTATAGTTCCTGATTTCATGGGACACAGGAATAAGTTTGTACTTCTAGAAATGTTAATGAATAAAAGGATTATTTGTTAAATTTCCCATAAAAGTAATCAACTTCGTCTAACCTACAAGTGCACATGGCAATAAAGTGGAAAACGTGTTTGCTTTCTTTTTCTGCTTTGTATCTCAGGCCATTATTTAAACCTCACTATAGTTCTCTCCAAAATTTAGTACGCATATGTGGAAAAGCTTGCAGTTGATTGAACGTTCAGGCATGCTGAACCCAGCAGAAAAGAAAAAAAAAGATGCTTGTTTGTTTGGTTATTTGTGCTAAGTTTAACAGCATGAATGCAATGGTGCAGCATTATTACCAAGCATTAATGATAGCACAAATGAAAGGTGGCATGATTTATAGATTGCTCTTAAAATATCAAAAGGAAAATTAATAGGAGCATTATAGTAGCAGACGGCAGTGTAATGAGTGCACGTATAACTGAATGAAGCGATGGGCAGTGGTGGCCCATGCTGCATGTGAATGCCACCAGACTATGACAGCTTTTTGGGTGAGTCACAGGAGAGATTTGGTACCACTGTAATAACCCCCCTCTCTCCCATGAACATTTCTAAAGCAGACAAAAGAAACCACGTTATTCCAAATGATTGGATTTGCAGGGGATGCTGTGGAATAAGAGTCTCTCTCTTTTAGTGAATTTCTGCAAAGCTGTGGCCTATTTTAAGTGAATAAACCAATTCAATGTTTGTAGTACTGTCAGCTCCTGTAATAGGCCACTGTCTACACATTCTGAATTACTGACCAACATCTTATTTTAAGATAATTTGAGTGATAGGAATGGAAAGTATGACCTGTAGCAATTAGGAACAAAATGAATTGGCATCTAATGACAAAGAAAAAAAAAAATGCTATCTGCCAGCGTAAGTGGAGGACATGGGGGAATCTGAAATTTGACTTTCTAGCATTTGCATTTCATGCCCATGCCCAGAGTGCTTTGAAACAGATCTTTAAAGATGGAAATAATAATTTTTAATTTATATGAAGTCTCTCAGCATTTACTTCACAACATTTTAAGAAAGTGTGTATCTTTCACAGTAATGCTGCCATATTTCATCCTTTCTAAAGCATCCTGGTGTTTCCAACTTTATTGTTATGTTTACACTCGTATAAATCTTTAAATCATGCTTATGGTAGAAGTATTTACTTATATAGTGAGGAAGTTCAGAGAAGGTGTAAATTGGCATATGAGCTACTTGAAGAAATATTCATTAGAGCAAATAAATGTCTGAAGTGACAGTGAAAAAGATACTATTTCTCTTGTTATTTAGTACAAAGGATCACTAGAAGAAAAAAGAATTTGGATAGAAGTTTCACAGGCAACTCTTCAGAATCATGCTAATTTTACTGGAGACAATAAAGTCAACTATGAGTTAACTTGTTTAACAACTTTGAATTAACCCCAGGGTTACAAAAAATCCTGTTTTATAGCAGTCATCATAATTTTAAACGAAACCATTTTCAACTGATTTTTTTTTTTTAGAAAGGAATGAAAGAAACCCTATACAAAGATGTCAAAATGCATTGCTCGAATCTCAGAATCACACTGTCTGCTAAATGTAGTTCGTGTCGACAGCAGATTCCCTATGGCTGCTATCAGTGTCCTGGAAGGTTACTCTTTTTGACCCTATACTTCCATTAAGCGAATTCTATAATGGCATGGTTTTCCTTTTTGTCCCATATGCATTACCCTGCTATGATGCAAATTGTTTTTTAACTGTTCCAGTCTATTGGAATAAATCAAGTCATAAACTTTATGGCAAGGCTTACAGAACCTTGTTAAGATGACAGCCCAACTAATTCCCAGTTTTGAAACAGAACTCTTGATTCTTACCCTTTCTGTGTGTTTCTTTTTTCTAACACTAGAAAGTAGACACAATTATGGCTTTGGGGCATTACACTTTTATCCTGATAGGCGCTAAAGGAGCCACAAAGCAAAATACTGCATGCTGTCATGTACCCCCAGAACACAATGCATTTAAACACCAGTCAGCTTTATTTAAAAACTCTTGTGTTTCCAGAGTGGCTAAACAAAGGAATTACTCAGATGTAAGGGGAAGGGGAATGTGTGTGGTTTTGCAGTTATTCACCGGTAGTCTTTACGCAAGTAAATGTTGGAGAGAAAGGGTAGTGGGGCAGGGTGCCTGAAGGCTTCCATAGGGCAAAATGTGCATCGTAAATCTCAGTTTCTAGGAGATGCACTGGGTGTATAAGAAGTTCTGTGTCTTAAATAATTTGCATTTTACATGAGAATCCATTGTTTAGTTACCTCTGTTACATTTGTTACACACAGATTGTCTGCTCATCCAAAAAATGCACTGAGATTGGGTTTCCTGTTTCTGGAGTCTTCAAAGCCTTGTTATCTAACCTGGTTGTCACACAATGGGCCTAGCTCTTAACATTTGTAGGGGTTCCATCACGTGTCAGACATCTAACCAACCTGACTTTGGTTTATAAATAATCAATGAATTTGGGAAAAACAAAAAATTCTGTGATATTGTGAATTCTGTTTTGTGGAGACATTCCGCATATCTGAATCATTTTTGCTGTTGTTATGTGTAGCTTAACAAAACGTCTCTCACGGTCTGCAAATATAAAGCAAGAATTTCATTAAGACTTTCCTGTTTTGCTTTAAGAAGTCCCATCCTCACCTCCCACTCAAAGCTTTATATTACCTTACATGATCAGATTCCAGATTATAAACCTAAAAAGATTACTAAGCTTGTAGTGTAAAAAATAATAAAAGTAGGAAAATACTAATCTGAAAAATATTTGAGCCTCAGTACATGGCTAAAGAAAACCAAGATTCCCATCCAGTGAACATTACTAAAACCATGCACTCAGTGGAAATAGAAAAAGTAATTTATGAAGTAACAATTTTCTGTAGTGAAACTATGAAAGTGAAACCTAAAGTGGTCTGTGTTGTTAGTAATCGAAGAAACATGGTTTAAAGTAGCCTGCAAATAACCCAGACATGCCAAGCAACAAATTTAAAAAGATAATGCTGAGTACTGATGAGATTTTCAGTTGATACAGCCCCTTTGGAAATTAATATCATAGTAAATCAGAAGAACCATAAAGATGTTTTGGCCTTTGCTCCTCCAACAATTCCTTTCTTAGAAATTTATCTGAAGAGGTAAATCAACAGAAGTAGAAAGATTAATGGATAAAGATGGTTACTGTGCTATGCAAACAGCGAAACCAGGGGGACAAAAGAGGTACACAAAAGGCCCAGTAGTTAGGAACTGACATATGTTTTTAACAGAGGATGCTCACATAGCTATAAAAGTAATAACTAGAAAGCTAACAAAATAAATACACCTCCTGTGTCGGTGACACCTGAAGTATGACCAGGGAGACAGGCAAAAGTAAAAACTAACCTTGATAAGCAGTTTATTAGTGATTTTTTTTTTTGTACCAGGAGTCGAACTCAGGACCTTGTGCTTGCCAGGCAAGTGCTGTGCCTCTGAGCTACATCCCCAGCCTGTGATTTTTTTTTTTAAGTAATAATATCTTGTACACATAGTTAGTCACAGAAGAATGTCAGGGATCCTTATCAGGATGAACCACACAGGTGTATGACTTGTGTAGTCCCATAGCACCCCATGTTTTAATGTTCTTTTTCTTGAAATCCTTAATTTTTGCACCAGAACCCTGCATTTTCATTTTGCACTGGGATTTGCAGATCGTGTTGCAGGCCTGAGTCTGATTGCAGAAACACAGATAAGTAAGACTTATTAAAAATTAAAAATAGATGGAGAGCCACATGTAAAGAATGTACTGTAGAACAACTTTGTACTGTTTTGTTTTGCAAATGGTTTTTAAGAATATGGGCATGACTTTCTAACATAGCCCCTGAAACACACTGTACGCTGCACTAATTTTAGAGTCAATTGATTCTGAAGGTTCACATCTTCAAGGGCAGTCCAAAACACTCCTGTTTGTTTTTAAATGGTTCAAGGGGCCTTTGGGGTTTGCACACACTATCAATTATTTAGGAAGCCAGCCATCCCCAGGACCTCCTCTTACTACTAATACTTGATAATGTCAATTAAAAAAATCCTCTCTTCTGCAGTCCGTCTCAGAGATGGGAGCATTTTAACTTGAATGGTTATTTTACATATCAAAAGCCCCTGCAATAGAAGGTAATTCGTATTTGCAGAGGATCAGTTGTAAATATGATTTACGGAGCAACATTTCTCAATTGTAATCAGAGTGGTTTTGTGTGATCGCCCCCATCCCTGTGAACCAAGCACTGGTCCATAATGAGAAAGTTGGCAGATCTCATCGCATCCGTGTGCGTCCTGTGGCCGCTGCTAGCCGGGCCTCATGTTTTGCCTTGTTTACAGCTGACAGCGTTATTATTCTGATTGGGGCTCTGCTTTCTTATCATATTGTTGTGTTGAACGAGCCTTTTCCTCTCCGTTTGTGTTTCCTGGCAGGGCTTTTCTTGCCTTATTGACAGTTTGTAAAAATATGCATTAATTTGGAGTTTCAAGCATGTATCATGGTGTCTCTTTGCTGTGTTTGCTTGAAGTTGATTAATGATAGAACCTCGCTTGGGGTCGTCCTCTGGAGAGTTCTTTCACAGGTTCTGCATGTTAACTAGCAAAGCAGAACACACAGCAAGCCACGATTAGCCCAGCCTCTGCGCCCAGTGGTCCCCACAAACCACCGTTATATTACAGATTCTCATGTCACATAATTATTTGAAGATTGGTATTCATCCACCTAGGAAGCCACAGAGGGCCCTGTTATCTGGTGCTCAGAATGTGTGGTCCAAGGACCAGCAGCAGCACCAGATTGCTCGTGAGAAATGCAGAGTCTCAGGCCTAGTCCACAGCCTGCTGCTTTCTACACTGCATTTTAACAAGGTCCTCAGGTGATTGGGGCACCCAGAAAAATAGGAAAAATGCCACTGGGGAGAGGCCAGCTTATTTCAGAGATCATGTACTCTAGCCCTGTCCAAAAGAAATGTGTGCATTCATCCAAATACGCTGTCTCTGGGCTCTCTAGCATGGAAGCCACTGACCACTTGAAATGCGGCAAGTACCAACGAGAAAAGGCACACGTGGCTAGGGGCCCTCGTATTGGACAGCACAGCTGTACAATGTGACTTTCAGGCTGCCTCAAACACCAGAATTGCATGTGCTGAGAATTAGCCCCACTGAACCTCTCTTTGTTTCTCCAGGCATCCTGTACACGTCAAAGAAGAGCCCCTCGATCCAGAGGAAGCCGAAGGCCCTCTATCCTTAGTGACAACAGCCAACCACAGTCCAGATTTTGACCATGACAGAGATTATGAAGACGAAGCAGTAAATGAGGACATAGAGTGAACATCTGGGCGGGCCAACCCCAAGAATGAAGATTGGGGGAAAAAAAGCAAAACAAAATACGTCAAAAAGTCAGCAGTGAAATTGTTCTCCATTTGTTGTACAGTCTGGAGGATTTTCACTACATTTTGACAACTCTGAAATGTGTTAACTCTTAGTGCCATCAAGAATCCCATTTGGGAGTATTTTTGATTTTTCTACTTTTTGTTGAAAAAAGGAATTTGTACTCTGTGCATTGGATGGACTTGTTTGGTACTTGGGATTTTCCTCTCTTAACAGTCAACATCAGTGTTGTAAATTTGCTAAACTGATTTACTTTTAGCAGAAGACTTTGAACTGTAGTCCTGCTAACGCTGGACTCTGAGGACACCCGACTGAGCTTGTGCACCTAAGCTGCAGACCAAGCCTTTGCCCAGAATTTAAGGATTCCAATGGACGACCTATTTGCACAGTACTGCATGTTGATTATCACTGCCTTTACTCTTTTTTTGGTTTTTTTGGTTTTTTTTGTTTTGTTTTGTTTTTTTGTTTCTTTGCTTCCAGTTGGGATGGGGAAGGCCTTTGTGTGTGTGTTGGGGGGAGGGGTGAAAAAAATAATTATCCCAAACTTTTTAATGTATTGCTTTTTTTTTTTTTTTTTTTTTTTTTTTTTTTTTTTTTTTTTTTTTTTTTTTTTTTTTTTTTTTTTTTTTTTTTTTTTTTTTTTTTTTTTTTTTTTTTTTTTTTTTTTTTTTTTTTTTTTTTTTTTTTTTTTTTTTTTTTTTTTTTTTTTTTTTTTTTTTTTTTTTTTTTT